>JANSTQ010166320.1:0-11448 GCA_026167885.1 Bergia puertoricense
AGTTTTGCGCCGAACAACATTGAAAAGGGGAAGGGGGTGTGCTAGTGTTTCACTATTTTTGTCGTGGATTGTAGGTTGACACCTAGCAGCTAAGTATGCAACACATAAATAAAGTATTGTATTGTATTGTAACTGGAAAGGTCTATAACTGAGGTAAGTATAACCCGGGGTGCTTACAATCAGAATGGTACTCATAACCGGACTGTTAAAAACTTGGGACTTATAGCTGGGAAGCCGGATAGGGATTACAACTGGGTGATCTTGCAGCCGGGAGAGCTTATAACTGGGTGACTCACCAGGGCGAATCATAACTGGCGGGGAGCTTATAACACGGGAGGCCGTATAACCATGTAACCAAGAGGGCTAAAAACCGGGAGGCTTATAACCAGAAGGCCGCATAACCCGCAGGGCTTATTACGTATACCTGGTTCCTTCGTTGGGACTTTAAACAACTGGTAGGACTTTAAACTAGAGTGCTTATAACCGGAGAACCCATCCAGGAGGGCTTTCATCCGGACGCCGTATAACTACGAGGACATATTACCTGGCGGCTTAGGACAGGTGCGGTTTATAACCGGGATGGTATATAACCGAAAGAGTTATCCGGGAGGGCTTACGATATCCCCCAGAACCACACAGATGTAAATTAGTTCGATTATCTCTTTATTCAGCGTTATCAGATAATTGTAGGTTTTTAGTTACTTTTTGCCGGCAAAAAATTTTATTTATGATTCTTGATTAATTTAGCCTTAGCATACATATACATGAGGGAAAAAATTACGACAAAACTGAGTGCTTGGGATTCGGTAACAGGGTTTCCCCAGTTACTTTGGTCCCTATAAACAATCCAACTAACTATAGGAAGATCTAATTAACAGCTCATTTATAAACCTTTAATAAAGGACAATAAGATCCCAAGATCTATAAAAACTATAATGGTATTAAGCCATTTTTCAAACAAAAAAAATTCACTTGCAACAAACGGCCGGATAAAAACTGAAGTCGCTATCAATGTTTTCTCATTTGTTAGCGTTTTTACCGTGCTGGAGTTTCAAAATTACGATAGTTTCGACAAAAACTACATCAGTTGTAGATCATTACAAGATAACTGTTGTTACAAATCCTTTTTGGTCTAAAAGACTAAACAATGATCAAATACATTTCTAAAGAGCGTTTGCAAAAGCTTAATAAATTTGAGAATTTTACTGACGGTTTATAAACCGTTGAATTCTCATGTCCATCTTCTTCCTGTGTGAGTAAAAATTAGATATTTTAGCATAGGATAGTTTTTGCAAAATGTTTTTTTAGATCTATAAATAATGCATAAAATTGTCTACTAAAATTAAAGCGATTTGTTACTGACATTTCCTTTGATCTATGTCTAGCGTTCAACGTTTTTCGATCGCACTGAAACAAAGCCATACGCTATGGCAAAGGAACTGCCCCAGATGAAGAACTAACAGTCGAGAGGCTGAACCATTCTTTGTTAAACACATCGTGCATTGAAAGGTTACGTACACGAAGATTTCCCTTCACTGACCGGAACAGTCGTTGAGGTGAAAGAATAATTAAGCAAGATTGTTAATCAATTTTGTAAAGTCTAGGAAGGTTCTGTGGTTAAAAATTATGAGACTGCAAGCTTTCGCCTGCCAGTCTGCAACATTTGACGAACTAAATATAAATGCGTGAACAATAGAGTATATATAGAAAATGTGTGAAATGAAAACAATAGTAACGAGGTGGCAAGAGTAAGGAAAATGCACTTAAATGCTAATAGAAGCATAAAATAATTCAAGACATTTACCTAGACAATATCCTATCCTTTCAAAACGTTGAAGTTTTCATTAGCATTTTAGCAGAGCGCACGAAAAATGATATTCACTGATTGGTTTTGATAATACAATGTAATCCCAACATAAAGACCCCAGTAATTTCACAACAGCCTGAACCACACAAGCCTGAGTCACAACAGCCTAAGTCACACCAGCTTTAGTCATACAATCCTGAGTCACAACAGCTTGAGTAACAACAGCCTGAGTCACACCAGCTTGAGTCACACCAGCTTTAGTCTCACCACCCTGAGTCACATCTGCTTGTGTCACACCATCCTGAGCCACACCAGTTTGAATCACACCACCCTGAATCGCACCAGCCTGAGTCACAACAGACTGAGTCATACCAGCCTGAACCAAACCACCCTGAGTCACACCAGCCCGAGTAATACCAACTTGAGCCACACCAGCCTTAGTCATAGCAGCTTAAGTCACACCAGCTTGAGTCACACCACCCTGAGTCACAACAGCCTAAGTCATAACAGTCTAAGTCACTACAGCCTGAGGCACACTAATTTGAGGGACCTGGAAGCGAGCCGCGTTTTACTGCTTAGCGAAAGTAGTTAGAATTTAAACTTTTGTGTGGTGTGGTGTGTTGTGTTGTGATGTATTACGTTGTGTCGTATTGCGCTTTGTTGTGTTGTGTTGCATTACATTGAGTCAGTCATGTTTTTATCACATAGTCTTTTTTTTTCTGTCCTTATCCTTCCTCTTTCTGTTGTAACCTTACCGAACTATTGGCAGATGTTTGCCACAATTTGAGGGACGACATTCCCCACATGAGTTTGCCATTCCCTGTTCCCCACGTCATACGCCGTCAGTGGAATGAACCAATTACTGTTCACGTCGCCAGAAAGCTTTGACAAGAACTGGAGAGTCTAAAAGTAGTACAGGGATACCAAAAAGAAATTACAATTTCCAACAATGTATTGATGCAGTTATCAACTCTTTTCTGCCCGCAATGCCATAGACTGTAGGTAAGTTTTTTGTCATTTATAGTTGCAAATTATTTCCAGTTCATATTCAACGGTTACGTAAATATACTGTAAACTTGTAGCTTCCTTAGCAAAGAATTTGAAGAACACTGGGTTCATTTTAATAAAATATTTACAACTGTAATTTACAAGTGTAGCTATTGTTTTCAACCTCTGAAACAATAGCTACACTTGTAAATTACACTTGTAAATGTTTTATTAAATTGACCCCAGTTTTCCAATCATCCTTTGACGTTCTATCAAAAATAAGATGTTAGTGACATCATGCTAAACTAAGTAAGTTAACTAACTTATCAATGATCTATGAAAATAATACTACTACTACTGTTAACTATAATGATAATAACAACAACAATGAAAACATAAAAATCAAAACAATAAATAATCTAAACTAAAAGAAGTTTAAAATTCCAAATCCAAACTTGAGTTATCTCAAACCTTAAATGCATAATGTTAGAATTTTACTGTTGATTCTTTTTAAAATATTTTTACATTAAAATTTCAGCAATTTTTACAATAGTAATAACTTTGACAAACTGTGTTTTGTACATCTCCATGTGACAAGACTGAGTAGAGTTTAATTCAGTAAATGTAACCGTTTATCTGTACGAAGCTTCGTTACTATAACAGTTTCCTTTACATAACATACCCTTTGTGGAACCGATCGTTTTGAACGCAAAGTGACTGTGATGATTCGAAAACCTTCACCTCGTAGAGACTCAGCTACTTGTATCGCTGGTTGGAAATTTCCCCTTGACTGAAAACCGTCGGTAATAACCACCAATATCTAGAGAATATTGATTAGAAAACAAAAGGTTCATATTTAAAATTTTAGGGTCTTTTTTAAAATTACAAATGTTTCATTACAGTTCAAATCGCGTTTATCCAGTTATACTTGTAGAAGAGTCTTTACCTTTTTATTTGCATCTATGCGATTCAGAAATGCAGTCCTGATAGCCTCCAGTCCTGTCTCAATTCTGGTTCGTTTTCCCATGTTCAGCAAATTCTGGACCGTTTCTTGGAATGCGTTCATGTTTTCTTTTCCCTCATGGTTAAAAGGAATGTCCAGCCTCCCTATTGTGCTGAACCTTTAACATAAAATACTTGAATCTATCATCCTAGAATTTTCCTAAAGGCCTCGATCTTACAACAATGTTCCAAGATTATTATAATTTTCCCAGGTCTTTTAAATTGAATTTCATATTAGAAAGACTGCTTATTTGGAACCCGGAAGATGCTTATAAAAACGTAACCTTTGCTCTATTTTGATCGTTTAATTCAGCAACAAAGGAAAACCTCTAAAAATATTTCCAGACTGAAAAGGCAAACACTTTGTACGACAAGAAATTGTTAAAATAAGTTGAAAAAGAACGAAAGATTATATAACCATAGATAACGTTTAAAAAATGCTAAAATTGCAAGTCTACTCATTTTTTCCTCTTTGGGAGACATTTCTTAAAAACGTCTTAACAGAGATAGTCATTGCAGCATCTAAATTCTCAAATCTTTTATATGATCTGTATTTTTATAAAGAAAAAGAGAAAGAGATGGGGATCTTAACATTAAAGGAAGGCCTTCGTTGAAGAGAATCAGGCTTGCGTTAAAACGACCTTAATTTA
This sequence comes from Bergia puertoricense, assembly GCA_026167885.1. NCBI lineage: Eukaryota > Metazoa > Cnidaria > Anthozoa > Zoantharia > Parazoanthidae > Bergia > Bergia puertoricense. Next base: position 4,447 of record JANSTQ010166320.1, read on the forward strand.
CACCCCATCCCTCCCTCTCAATTTAATTTTTACATAAACGTTTTGCACACTTTAGCTACGCACCTAGCAACAGCCGCTTGTGTTCCCAGAGGTTGTAGGATAAACCCCCTAGCCAACTCCAGTAAGACAAACTTTTGTTGCTTGAATATCATCTTAGTCGTACCAGATGCGTCAAGGACAAAACCAAGAGTCACTGTACATGAAGCAGCTGTGGAGATATCAACAACAATGGCTGTAGCTCTCAACAGGATCAACTCTTTGTGGACTCTAAAGCAGTCCTTAAACTCTTTCGAAATATACATCCTCCTTCACTTTGAATAACTGCTGTTCTTGCTTACCATGTATGGATTCTACAATACCTTGTCAGATAAACCCGAAAACGCAAATTGTTCTGTTGTTGGCACCTTGTTTAATCTATCTAAATTAGTAGTGACACCAACTTTTCCAAGCGTTGTTTCAGTACACGCAATGAAATTACTTGCAAAGTATTTTACAGTCCAGCCAATGAAGTAAGGAACGGCAAAACTATCAAGAACTTTAAAACTAACCGAAATGATTTTCCGACCTTAGAATCGTTCTTTATAATGTCAGTATTTTGGGTGATAAAGCAGGTTTGGCTCATAAGGATCCTCCGTTAGCTACTGGCACTCGGTTCCTACCTCAGGTCCTTCGTTAGGTTTCTTCCTTATGTCCCTCCTGAGGTCCCTACTCTAGATCAATCCCTTTGGTCCTTCTCATAGGACCCTTCTCATAGGTTTAAACCTTAGTTCTTTTCCTTAGTTCTCCCCTTCAAATCACCCAGCATAGTTCAAGTACCTGCTTGGGGGCGCTTCCAACACGAGAGTTCCACACTTTTCTCAACTACTCTCTCAACATCTTTGTTCCAGCCGTACAGCACACCCATTTCTCGATCCCCAAGTGGGACGAAATGGTCTAGGTAAAAATAGTCCGGATTTTTTCCAAGTGCAATTACAATAATTTTGACATTCTGTTGCCTGAGGAAGCTACAAAACAAACATGATCACCAGTTAAAATTTTGTGGCACTCTCAGAAACAACCACCAACTAACAAAGAAGGTTAAGGAATCTCGGTAGCTGGGACGAGCTGAAGGTTCTCAATAGTAAATATTCTAAGTTAAAAATGACACTACAGTATATGTGGTCTGAACAACAAGGGTTAATATGGCATGCTGACCAAACCATATATTATTCTGCTTACTCGATAACGCAGATAAACAATCTTTATAAAAATTAATCTTCCAGCGATTAATATTTCAAAAATCTGTAATAAAAACTTATTATTCGAACTGTGAACTACAAAGAACCATTTGTACAAAAAAGTACAGTAAATATACACATAATTGTAAACACAGGAAGTTCAGCGAAAACTATTAGAGTTTATTGAAGTTGAAGTCCCTAGTTTACACAGAAACTCACAATCTCGTATTTCTCAACAATTGTATGGTATTATGAGAAATATCTAGAAAGGTAACAACTAATAAACAAAATTGAACACTGTTTGTGACAATTACGGCTTGTTTCGGAAATTTAAATTGCAGAAGGTAAAAACAGTTGCTATTGATTTCCAATTATGTGGAAACCTCATATGACCTTAACAGTACAACTTTAAAATACTTTTCCAACTTACCTGAAATATACAGCTACTGGAACCGAAAGGAACTTTGGGTGCAGTAATATTGATGATGATGGTAAATTATAATGATAATGATGGCAGTGATAATAATTTTAATAATTACAGTATCAATAATAAATTTCTAACCGAGGCTAGAATCGAAAATGTAGCTCATGAGGTTTAAAAAAGAAAGCAAGTGGGAACATGATATTTTCTGTTTGAGAGATGTTCCGCGTTTCGATAATGTCAACGATCTGAAGCAGCCACCTGTTCGACACTTGTACTGAGAAGCTGAACCCCGCCACCAAAATAAGTTTCCAGTTTGGCTACTGCAAGGGGAGTAGCAGGTATACAATTGCTACAAGCGTGCAGCTAGTAGAAGATTACTCCCTGGAAAAGAAAGGGTGGATAACTCTGTTGGTTGATCCACACCAGCGCGGAAAACAAGCGAGTAACTCGGGAGCCGCAGCCAAGAAAAGAACAAATGTTTCTGCTTGTAAGTATACGAAATACGGCAGCTGGGGTGTTCCGTTCTGAACTTGCTGTTGTGGTGGAATCCTCTGAGTGTTTCTTTTTTAATTCAAAGGTTGAAGAGGAAGCAGGAGGGGATTACTGCGCAACATTTAAACGTCTCAAAAGCAAATATTCATGGATATCAGCGCATTCATTTATATCAATTCCTAGCACCAGCTTCCAACGTGGTATCTTCTTTAGATTATAATTACAATAACTGATTATAATAACAAATCATTTTCCGTTATAGATTACATTTTCGGAAATGCCAAATTATTATGGCAACAATTTTCTAAAATTACCAAACTCAAGATTAAACGGTTTCATCAGTCCGTAATAGCGCCAGCGTACGTGCTTGTTAATTAGCATTTCTTGCACGGATTTTGTTTTTTCGCACTTCATTATTTCTTCACAGGAATGTTTTGGCTCATTACTGCATAGATTCAAAATTGATCTTGTTTTGGTTGGGTAGAAAGATGACTAAAATAAACCTTTTTTGTAAAGCTTGATATACATCAACAATTTTCTTCTAAATTACAGATAAACGGGACAAACTCCCCCAGATGTTTTGTTCTTTACGAACAGACGTCGACCACGGAGAAGCTGCACAATGCCAGCGAAGGTCGTTACTGTATGGCCGTGGCATTATGATGAACCTTCACTCTACATTATGCAAAGTCAATGCCAATAGTAATAAATTATGAGTGCTCCTTGAACCCCCATAGTTTCATTCGGTTCCAGTACTGACTATTGACTATGTCAACCTTTTTTGAAGTAGCTGTATGTTTTAGTGCGCGTCTTCTCATAGATATGCACTTCCATTTTAAGTTTCACATGTTACCTTTCCCATCGTTAACTCACCTAATCTCCTCTTTCAGATCAACTCGACGCCAATCAGTGTGGAAATTTGATTGGAGGCCATCTGTTATCACAAACAGAATCTTCTGCCTTCCATATTCACTGACAGGAAAGTCGCTGCCAAAAAGAACTTCATTTGCTTCTCTGAGCGCTCCAGTGATATCTGTTCCTCCATCTAACGCCAAACAATACACGTTTATTATCACAACGATTGTCTACCTAGATACTTGCAAAAAGCCCGTCATAAAATGATAGTAGAAATTTGAGAGTTTGGGACACTGGCACTTCGGCAAGCAAAAGTAAAAACCCGGTTTTCCTGGTATAAAAGACCATAAATATATCTGAAATACAATCAGATATAATTACGTTTGGGAACAATTCAAAATATGCTGGAAAAACCCTGGAAAGTTTTGGAACTATTACACAGAAGATGTACTAAGTCTTGAAATATACAACGACAAACAAAATAACCGGAATCTTTACACCTACATAAATATAAACTAAAATTTTTATTCTTCTATACTAACTGAAGCAAATGCCAAAGGTATTTTTAGAAGAAGGTGTAAAAAGCCATACTTGTATGGGAGATATCTTTGAGGTACTGGTTAAGCTGTTCTCGCTCTGAAATCTGACCAATGCGAAGTTCTGTTGTTGCAGTGTCACTGAAAGTAACAACACCAGCCCGCGAGCCTCCAACCTTTACGTCAAATTCACTCACTATACCCTGAATAATCTCAATTTCTCGCTTGTGATATACACGCGTGCTTCCAGACAGATCAAGTATAAACCCAAGGCTTGCAGGTTTGCAGGCTATGAGAAAGAAAACATTATTTGTGGGAACAGCTTTGTTCAGCAACGAACTTTGGTTTGATAATTTTCAATCATCTGTACCAATTTGTCTTTTTCCGTAATAAACTCTTCTCAAACGATTGGTTTTTATGCGGTTACTAGTCAGACGTGCTATCCACTGCACCATCAAGACTCACCATGCTGTCAACACAGCGAGTTAACCAGGTGAATGGATAGCGGTGAGGATCCGGCAGGGGCCACAGTATCAAAGTAAATAAATCAAAAACATTATTTGAAAAAGAAAAAGAAATCATAAAATAACTAGACCTACACAGTTATCAATGTCTCGACTTAAGTTTAAAAGTTGTGAAAGTGACGACAACGCAAAAGAAAAGTCAGTGTAACCAACATCACAAAGGCAACAATACGGAAGTTAACTTTGTAAATTCCAAACCATTTAAATGGTAGAAAGTCAGAGTCATGCAATTACTTACCAGTTGCTTTGTGTGTAACAACTGTTTTGAAAAGGAGAACAACAATTGAAAGTTAGCATCTACAGCAGAAACTCGTTGAAGCTGCTAAAAAGAACATGAAAATGCTTAGTTTATAATTCTGCAACTCCTTTTACATTAAAATCATGTTCACCTCCGGTCAAGACCGGCTCCTGTCAGATGGTAGAGCAAAGATGATCTGCTCTGGAGGTGGCGGGTTTGAATCCCGTTGGGGTAGGATAGTTTTCTTTCTCCAAGTGGGTCCATTTACTTTCTAGGCTAGCGCTATTGCTCAAAAGAAATTGTTTGAGGTGCTTAGAGTACAACTTGTCACATTTAAACTACTTGTTGTTAATTAGCCAAACCTTACTGCTTAAATTACATTAGAGAGTCAATGTTTCAACCTTAAAGTGCAAGAAATTAGAGAAGGGAAAATGGAATGGCATAAAGTTTATAACTTACACATTTAGTTTTCTCACAACATTGTCAGAAAGATTCCTTAAAAATGTTTCCTCAAATCTAGTTTGAAAGAAAAACCATTCCAATTTACTGGAAAATATTAATCCATTATAGCGTACATCAAAAACACAATGAGGCACTGAGGAAGGAAAACCGAGTTGCTTCAGTCGACTCAGCTGTATAAATGAGTACCAGCATGCTGGGATAAAGTTTGGGAAAGGAGTAGCGCCTTCCCCTACCCTTGTGGTAGTAGCTAAAAAAAGAAGCCTTCGAGTCGCCTTCGACTGCAATCGACTACTGCTATACAACAATCTCAGCCCAGATCCATCATAAGCCGCATAATTTAGAATAAAGGTCCCAAAATAGTTAGAATCAGGCACGATTAAAATACTTAACAAATAATATGAGTCTTTCAATCTGAATAATTGCAACTGGCAGTAAGTTAGCACTCTTTCAACTTTGGAATAACCATTTCATAGTATATTTTTTCAAAATTACTTAAAAAATAAACCGCTATCTTTTCAATTTGCAGAATTTCCAACCTTTTCAAATTTAGAGTCTTAAAATTTATCATCAAACCCGACTCACCTGGAGGCTTTGTTGTCGTTGTTTCTATGAGGAGAAGAATCAATTGAGCTGAATTAGTAGCCACAATATTTAAACTTTGAACTAGCTATATGGTTTTATCAATCGAAACCGCTGAGTAACGTGGTGCCAAAAATTTTTTTTGATTTCTTGTGAAACATAGAGTTAAAATTAAATTTTAGGCGTTAGTATCTGCAGCGGTAAAATATTAAAAAAAGTATGTTGCAATAAAGATTTAATACCAGAGATTGGCCTAAAGATTACAAGAAATGGCACTTATTCAAGTACATTCAGCATAGATTCATGCAATATTATCAAGTATGATGCTACAAGGCTGCTTTTATTTTAATCTTTTTAATATCAAGAGATTATGTTTATTTATTTATTTAAACCCTAGAACGGCCTAGAAAATCAACCCAAGACCTTCTAAATAGCTACAGATAAAAACTGGCTATTTGGAATTCAAGCAGCCTTTGTTTTGCTGGTTTCTTTCCATATGATAACAATCAATTTTTAATTTCAAAGAACTTTTACTATGGCAACAGCAAGTTCAAAGCGTGCCCTCCATCTTACTTTTTTCAAAAATTTTATTTTTAACAAATTCTTACAAATTGTCTTGAAATCGATAGAAAATATGTACTTACACACTGAAATAGAGCAATATTCAAGTATAAAATAGAATTTTTGTTTTTTCAATCAAACTTTATTTCTACACAAATAATTTTGTATTCATTATGGGAGAAAGTGTCAACCAACTAAAGTTAAAAATTGCGTTAATAATTTGTATATAGTACTGCGATTTTAGGTCGAAAAAATCGGAGTCATTTTGACACGTACCCCTTGGACGTTATAGGGTTAAAACAGCAAACTTTGATTAAAATATGAAAGGCTGGGTTTTTGGCAAACACATTACACTTAAAGTCATTTCATGAAGATATTTAGGACTCTGTGTGCATGTGATTGTTTATTATTAAAGCAGTTTAATCAAATATAAGTTCAAAATAAATTGAAAACAATCCCTAATGCCTAATACCAAACTTTTGAAAACAGAAGAGTTTCAAAGTTTATCGTTCAAACCATCTCACCTGGAGGAGGTGGTTTAATAGTTGTTTCTATAGGGACAATAAATAATTTGAGGGTTAATACATACTGTGGGAGAAACTGAACCTGGTGGATAATAAACTTTTCCTTACAAGGAGTAAAGTGCCAAAACAGCTCACCTGGAGGAGGCTGTGTAGTAGTTGTTTCTACGAGAAGAAAAAATCATTTTAACGTTTATTAAGAACCTACAGCGGGAAGCATTGATTATAATAACGAACAAAGCTTGGCAAACAGTAAAGCTAAAATGTTATCGTTAAATAAGCTCACCTGGAGGAGGCTGTGTAGTAGTTGTTTCTATGAGGAGAAGGAATCGTTTGAGCGTTAGTATTAACTGCGGGAAAACATTGAATCTGGTGAATAATAAACTTAAGTAAAGTTTCAAAGTTATTGTCAAATCAGCTCACCTGGAGGAGGCTGTGTAGTAGTTGTTTCTGTAAGGAAAATAAATCATTCGAACGTTAGTACCTGCAGCGAGAAGCAATGAACCTAATGGATAATAAATTTTTCCTCACAAGGAGTAAAGTTTCAAGGTTTTTTGTCAAACCGAGCTTACCTGGAGGAGGCTGTGTAGTAG
>JANSTQ010166321.1:0-10439 GCA_026167885.1 Bergia puertoricense
ACATAAATACATACATTTATACATACATACATACATCATACATACTACATACATACATATATACGTACATACATACATATTACATACACACATAATCATCATCTCCCCATAGCCACTTTTTAGAGATAAGTTATAAAAAATTACACTAATTTTAATATAAAATCTAATCTTATCTTTGCTAATATAAAAATGTAAAAATATATAAAAAATTAATCGACTGTAAAGTGAATAAAATGTCGTCATGTAATCTACGAAACGAAAAAAACCCATGTAACTTGTGCAAGTTATTTAGAAATAAGAGCAACTTAATTATACGATTGAAGTATATTCATTATACCAAGCCCTTATCAGTTGAAAGTTTTCACTCAGAACCCTCATTTACCGGTGTCGTCGGCTAATTTCATCTTCTTCAAAAGTTCCAAGATTGTTTCCGGCCTGTCGCGACTATACACTTCTACACATGCCTCGTTTTCTTCGCAGAAATCGATAAATCTGTTGAAATTGAATTATAATTGAGACATATGGCGCATTTTTGTTTGCTATAGTTCGGTCTATAACAAAAGAGCAGAACAAATCGTGACTTACTCACTCCAAAACCAAATCGTGACATACTCCACAAGAAATCGTGACATATTTACTCCACAACAATGACAGACTTGCTCCTTCGAATTAACATCAACACCACAACAAATCGTGACATACTTATCTAACAACAAATCATGATATACTTACTCCACAACAAATCGTGACATACTTATCTAACAACAAATCATGATATACTTACTCCACAACAAATCGTGACATACTTATCTAATAACAAATCGTGACGTACTTTACCACAAATCGTGATTTACTTACTCCAAAACAAATCGTGGCATACTTTTTCCACAACAAATCATGCCATACTTACAACACAACAAAATATGACAGAATTACTCACTTGAATTAACAACACCACGGCAAATCGTGACATACTTACTCCACAACAAATCGTGACGTAGTTACTCCACAACAAATCGTGACGTAATTAGCCCACAACAAGCCATGACACACTTATTCCACAACAAATCATTTCATTCATACTGCACAAGAAATGGTGACATGCTTACTTTCTCCAATTTTCATCTTTTGTCAACATTTCAGGATTACCAATCAGAATAAGAAGGGCCTGAGCCCTAGTAACAGCAACGTTGAATCTCTGCGGGGAAAGAACGTTACATAAGGACTCATGATTCAATCACGGTACAAATTTTAGCCAGTCTTACTTAGTTCTTTAATGGAACGTATTTTAAACCGGTTGATGCCAGCGCACGCATGAGTAAACGGTCGACATCTCGGCCTCGCGAGGCCATTTGCTCAGCGTTTCTTCACGTGTGCTGTGAAATTTCTGAGGGAATATTGGAAACAGCTCTTTTTCCAAATAAGGTCAAACTCATGAATAACACTTGATGATCAGTTATATCTAACTAGTCAAATTGCTTGACACTAAATAACCATTGGGTTGTATTTAATAAATAATAATAATAATAATAATGATAATGATGATGATGATGATGATGATAATAATAATAATAATAATGATAATGATGATGATGATGATGATAATAATAATAATAATAATAATAATAGCGTTTTTTCAGTACTAATAAACAATTCAATCATGATAGAATCACATGCATAACGGATAAGTTAAATGAGTATCTAAATTTCAAGAAATATCATAACTTCAGTCGCGAACAACCTGATAAACGTGCTTCATTGCAGTCTCGCTCTTCGCTATTTCAGTGGATTAGGAAAACATGTCGCTGAATTTCTTTAGAAGTTTCCAAATGATACAATGAATTACATTCAAAGGTGTCGATATGTTAAAAAAAGACTAAAGTGTAGTTAGATGATATAGGCAGTCAAGAAACCACCCTTTTCTCTTACAAATGTTCCCGAAGTTGATAAAATCGGAGGGAAAATGCATCGAAATTAGGATACCTCGTACATTAAACAAGTATGAGGTCTGTGAGGAGTTTTCAGAAGGACTTCATATGACAAAGTAGTTCTGGTTGGGTGTTGATAAAGTTGAGCATCATAAAATGTTGATCAGAAAATATTACAAGCTGATATCTTGTTTTTTGTTGCCGACAATATCCCAGACAGTCTTTCCACCTTAATTTGTTCTCTCAAACTAGTCTCCCGTCTTATAGTTGTTATAGTTTTATCTTTTGGTGTAACTTTTGTTTTATCTTGTTCAAGACAGTTTTGCTCTGCCGTAACGGGATGCATGTACCTACTAATTAAGTGTTTTACTGATCCAGTTCTGCAGCACATCTAGCTCCCTCGCTCATCGCTTTGTTGCAATGGTATTATCAATATATACTAACATTTCAAGTCTTCAATCTAGATTCTCGGTCACATAAGGTCCGTAAACCCACCACATCATAGTAAACAGCTACTTTCTTGCTAGTACTTTCTTACATATTGATTAATGAGCAATAAACGGATACAGCCTTCACTCACAGTTAAAGATGACGGAGTTTCAAGGTGTTTTTGCAAAAATGATTGACTGCACATATTTCATTCGCGCTCGAAAAAAAAGCAGAATTCAAGGGCTTTTCAATGTGTTAACGTTGTACGAACGTTAAAGTGAAGCTCCCAAACTACTTTCCCTCCATGGTAGCTTCCTGTCACAACGTCGCACGTTACATATGCTAGTTTTCAATGCCAACTGTCAGCGATATTTTCCCGATACACGTGGCAAGTTTCCATGCTAGTGCCCCCCCACTCTCCCCCCCCAAAAAAAACCCATGTTTTTCTTCTCACCTTTGGATTGTTGAGAAATCCCAACCGGAAGTCCTTGTCCAGTTCTAAATACTCTTTGTTGGTGCTCCGGACTGTGGACACGATAATGATCCGCCTCTCTTGTCCCTGAAACTCCTCCACGCTCCCAACCTTAATATCTCCAAATCTTTTTTTCTCTACCATCTTTTGAATCTTTTGAACCTTAAAAAATATTTGAATGTAAGTAAAGCGCAGGAATATAACTCACGAGACTTAGGACGCCGAACATAAGGTGGAGGTAAAATATTTTTTTGCAAGCTGTTCATTAGCTAAAGCAAATCGGATTCCTTTGTTATAATCCAGCAATATGATTGGTATTTGTTGTCTAATGCCACACTTACAAAAAAATACTGGGCTCTGATTGACTGATTTACCGTGTATTTTCTTTAATCCGTGTAATTAAATCCTTAATAGCAGATTTTCCATTAAAACACTAATTGGCACTGCCATACGGGAACTTCGCTCGCAGAACTACAAAAACAAACAAGGAAAGTTTCCGTAAACTTGTTATGTTTTTTTCTTGAAAACTTTTGTATATTTCTGGTTTTCTCCTGAATCGAAATTGAGTGGTTCAGAAAGTGAGAAAAAGTCGAAAGAGGTCCCCGGTTCAAATCATTCACGCGTATAAAGTATAGATTGAAAGTACATAAAAGTAAACTCACTACTCGTATTTGACGAAAGTGACAAATACCACACGTGCTACGCACTCGTGGTATTACTGTCACTTTCATCAAGTACTCGTGGTATTTTTCATTAATTCTTCTCGAACGGGTGGTGTTTTCTATACTAATTGACCCCCGTTACAGAAGTCGCACTATAAACTTCTTATGCTCGATCCCAAGTGTGAACGACACTAAATGTCACCATTTTATAGTTTGAAGTTTTGCTGATTTTGTTTACTTTGTGTAAAATATTCAGCCAGTGGTACACAGCATAATTAAACCTTTCCTGCTTGGTAATTCTTTTTGCAGAAGTCATCATTCTTTTATACAGCTGTATACCAATAGTAATCGTCAAACAAGTTCTTGCACTTCGAGTCAGTTACTCAAACTGTAAAAGTGAATTAAAATTGTACCCCTATCAAAGACTCTGAATGCAGATGTGTTCCTGGGTGTGTGAACACTCACGCTAAAGTGAATTCTAGCCACATTTTTGGAATGTCTAAGTGAAGCATTACGTTTTTCATAATATTGACAATTACGACAGAAACTAAAAAACTAGCGATTTTTCAAGTAGTCACATGGTCTGTGGCTGGAAAACGACCAATCAATCAAGTTCTGAAAGAATTCTGAGTTACCTGACGCTTGTAAGGGGAAATGATACCGATCATCTCTGGTTTTATCATCCGTACTTTACGGCTTCTCACACTGTTATCCAACAGCTTCCTCAAGTAACGTTCAATGGTCTCCACCTAAGAGTATTAATATCGTGTTTCAGCTCAAGGAGGAATCTACTAGATTACACGAGCATTGTTTTATTAATAAGTCAAGATCTATCAGTCAATGAGTCCATGAGAGAATGGTTAGGGTTGAGGTTGGTTTTAGGATGTTAAGGTCGAGGTTTGGGTCCTGGATATAAGTCAGTTAGGTTAGTGGTAAGTTATGGGTTGGGTTTAGGATGTTAAGGTTGAGGTTTGGGTACTGGATATAAGTCAGTTAGGTTAGTGGTAAGTTATGGGTTGGGTTTAGTATGTTAAGGTTGAGGTTTGGGTACTAGATATAAGTCGGTTCGGTTAGTGGTAAGTTATGGGTTGGGTTTAGTATGTTAAGGTTGAGGTTTGGGTACTAGATATAAGTCGGTTAGGTTAGTGGTAAGTTATGGGTTGGGTTTTGGATCCTAAATTTCCAACAACGATATTTCGGCTCAGTTGGCTCGTCAGGGTTTGGAAAAAAGTTAGTAAAGAAGTTAAAGTTACCTAAATCTGTCTTTCATTTTTCTATGTTGCCGAACTTCAAGAAATGCGCATTCATAGTTGTGTTACAACAACTTTTCAGTTTTTTTCTTTTAATCCCAGCACATTCTGTTATCATTAAAATTAAACGGGCCTCAAACAAACCCTGGTTCGGGCATTTAACTGCGCGGTTTTATACAAAAATGAACTCGGCGATGCTTACTTTTTATTGTGTTAAATTTTGTTTCATAACAACAAAAACATTTGAGGAACTTTTTTTAAAAGTTGCACCATCAGAGATTGTTGACACCCTACTTTTCTGAAGGAATTCCTAGTTTTTTGGAGGAATTCTGTTAAGCATGCCTCTAATTAATTGCTGTACCCAATGGTAGGTGGGTGAGGATGGTAGATGTATTGGAACCTAATCTAGACAAGCCGATTTGTAATAAAGGAGACTGTGTTGAAAAAAATTATATTCCAGGTTTGAAAATTGACCAAAAAAACGATTGTACCAGGGTAGAGAAATTGCAAAACAGAATTGTTAGCAAAAAGTCAACCTCTGCGGATTTCATAACCATCTCCTTGGTACAAACTTGATGAGTGGCACTTACAGTAAAATAAACTTACTGAATTAAAGGTAGGGCTGGACGGGAAGATATTTGGCTTGAGGTCATTTACAAGGTCCATACTCCATGACTGACAGCCAAATATTTTCCAGTCTAGTCTGACATTCTCCACAAAAGTAGGTCCATAGACATGCACAGCACAAGGCAAATGAAGTAGTTGCTCCGTTTGAAAATTCAAATTACTCACTTATATTTGCTATTCCTACTAACAAGAGCAATTGGGATCATAGAGTCGGTTTACGTTTGTATAAGACTACATGCAATCTACCCTAAGCATCTACGTTTATGTTGATCACCATGACTACGGATATGCCCGACTATAGGTCTGCGTCCATATCTATATCCATGCCCATGTGTATGTGTATGAGTACTAAAAGTGTACATCTATTTTTGTCTATGACTACGTTTACCTCTACGGTCTGTCTAACAGTATGTCTATCTCTATGAGTATGTTATCTATTTTTCTATCTCTGTGTATGTGACGTGTATGAGTATGTGTAATTGGATATACTCGACTGAAACTCACCTCTGAAACGTTAAAGAAAGAGGGGCTCTGACCCTCTCTTTCATCCATTCCAAACACGGGGTGAAATATGATGGGGAACTGCGGGTTAGGAAGCTCTTCCCAGTTCAGCATGATTTCACGAAACTCTCCAGCGCACTCATTCAGCTCGTCGTCGTAGAATAGTTTCTTTGGAATCTCGATAATGACCTTGTGTGAGCGGTAGTTGTTAACCAGCTTTGTCAGCACTTTGTTACTGTAACCCAGGGCCCCACGTCCGTAGACTGGATTTGAGGTCATCAAACGCTCCAGGAAAGAAGTCTCTATAAAGGCGCAAAACAAGTTAAGAAATCATAAACATAAAAAATCAGTAGTTTTACACTTCTGTTTAATTACCTTCGGTGGCGCAGTAGTCGAGTGGTTAGCGTGTCTGACTCGTAACCTGAAGGTCGCGAGTTCGAACCCCGGCCTGACCACTGCGTTGTGTCCTTGAGCAAGTCACTTTACCCGACTTGTTCCAGTCGAGTCAGCTGTATAAATGAGTACCAGCTTCTGCTTGGGGCTAACCTGCGATGGATTACTGTCCTGTCCAGGGGGAGTCACAGACTCTCATCCGCTTAACACTACGGAAACCGGAGATAAGGCACCGGCCTTATGAGCCACTTGGCTCGGGAAAGGATTTAGCTTAATTACCTTGCTCAAGGACATAACACAGTATGCACCAAATCCCTGTACCGACCCAGCGTAGTGCAACCCAGTCTGGAGCATTAAACAGAAACAGAAAGTGATCAGGCCGGGGTTTAAACTCACGGCCTTCAGGTTACGATCGAGTCAGACACGTTAGCCACTCGACCACTGCACTGCCAACATTTTCAACCGAGGAAAGTCCGAATTAGTTTCCTGGCTTATTTGACTACAAAAACACTTTAGCTAATATAATTTCAATCGAAAATAATCTATTGCAGTGTTTTGTAATTGTACGAATAAAAACTGGGTTTGTTTATACTTTGTTTTTCCCTTCTTTAATCCCATAATGCAACAAAAAAACGAATTTCGTAAGTGTATTGCAACTGCTGTAGATGTTTCAAAAAATCATCCAAAATTTAGTAAACATCATCATTTTATTCATATTCCAAAACTGTATTATGGAGACTTCTGCAGAGTTTGAAAAATGTAAACAAACTGTGACGTCATAATGAAATAGGGGAATATATTTAGCCTACTGCTATTGTTTCGTTCTAGCTGGTAGATGCTGTCGTAATGGCCCCGGATGCTCGAAGATTGGATTGGGATGACCATGAACACAGATTGTTTGAACTCTCTGATCAATTCTAATGCAAGAAAAATGCACCCACCAAGTCCGTACTGCTGTGCAATGGGCGATCTGATAATGGGTCCCAATTGCTTAGGGTCTCCGGCAAGTACTAGCTGTCCGCCCCTGGGCTTATTTGGGTCCAAAAGGCCCATCACGGGTATTGTACACTCGGGTTCCACAGCGTGACCGGCTTCGTCAATGAAGATGTGAGTGAAATGACCCCTGGGAAAATTGGCTGATACTAGCCTGTAAAACAATCAAAAATCATAAAATCGTTTACAGTTGTAAGCTCTAGCATACATCCTTTGAAGTTTTGAATTTTGGAGTTCTAAATGGATGGAATTTCGGTTGAGACAAATGAACAGAATGAGGTAAAAAATTTTAAAAAAAGTGTCGACTTATCATGAATAACTAAGAGACAATTGCAAATTTGTTTTTAATTAACTTTTTAGGTACATGTAGTTGTACTTCAGTTCCCTTATATAACATTGAGAAACACACAAATTAACGCTATGGGCACCTTCACTGAAGTAAAAAATGTTTTGTTAAAAATCAAGAAAGGTGAATACAAATTATAGAATTTTGTTTCTCAGTGTAAAACGAATACACAGCTCTCTCAAAACTTTATATGTTCATTCATTCGTTCTCTCGTTCGTTAATTCCTCCCTCCCTCCCTCCCTCCCTCCCTCCTTCCTTCCTTTGTTTGTTCGTGAACTGACTTATTTACTTATTCGAAAAAAGACCAAAAATTCATCCATGTGAAGTATCAGTTGAGTGGGGGTAGGACAGGGGGAGCATTTGGGTAAATTCAAGGGGATTGAATTTTGACGATATTTTCTACAGTTACGGTATTTTGGAACTAAAGCTGGTTAAGAATCCGTCATTTTCCGCTTGGACCCTATGGCCTAGGTGTGTCTCAGTCCCCACCTTCCTCCGGTAACCAAGGTTGTTACGATCACACGGTAATGCTTCATAAGTTCTTCTTTGGTCGGGTAGAACACCTCTCGAGTGACTGGATCAAAGTTCACCACGCGAGCATCCTAAGCACATAAAAAACTGCTGTCTGAGAGATGCGCATAGACCACTTACATAATACGCCCCGGCGGCAATGAACAAAAACTCTGAGTCGAGGCCGGAAAGACAGAAATACAGCAAATGTATGAGAGCTTGGAACTTGACCCAGATTTGAAGTTGTTGTTTATGGTCACTGGGGCATATCTTGAAAGTAGTCTACAGTAATCGATGACTGCAACCGTTCACGGAGGTGAAAGGCAGTAAAGTGAGTAATTTCAAATAAAGTTCATTTTAGCCAATGCAAGGTTTCCGCGTGCAGTTTCGGAAAGAACAAAATAACATTTAACAATTTTTTAAGATCAATACTATAATGTCACATGTGCCATTCCTCCTCCTCATTCTTGCATATATTTTAAATAATGTTCATGTTCGAACAAATGCCTCTACTCGTATTGAACGCCCCCTAAAGTGCACAAATCTAATAGAGACCCATGATGTTAATTCAAAACAATACAGTAGCAGTTATTGATGCATTTGCTATTATTGTTGACGATAATGGACGCTGAACCATTGTTTCGTACAACTTACTGAAATTCAGACAAACAAAATTCAAGGACTTCTCAAGGACTTTTGAATGACAAAAATAGTTTTTATGCAATAAATTGTAAATCTTCGCCCCCATTTTCATAATACAAAACGCTGAACTGACCATTTAAATTTTTTAGATGTTTCAGCCTTAGGTATGAGACCATGGCGTTATTTTCTGTGATAACATTTTGTAAAATGACAACAGTCACTGGCTATTTATAACTTGCACTTACTGATCTGGAGTACAGAAACAAAATTTGAAATACAGATACAGCAATACTGGATATTGTTCATAAAAACTGTACAAAAGTTATTAAATTTCAAGGATTTTTCAAGGCCAAATAAAGAAATCAAGTGCTTTTCTAGGACCTTAACCAAATTCAAGACCTTTTGAAGATTTTACGAACCATGCTGAACACAAACTAAGTGCATCGAATCAGTATTATCAATTGATTTACACTTCAGTCCCATTAATATGGGGAGCGGGAAACCTCACGTCGTGTCTAGTGGCAAGGGAAGCATAATCAAAACAAACTATTTGGGTTTAGTCATTTTTCCAATTACTACCCGTATGAATAAAGGCATCTACTCTAAGAGACGCCAAAATTTTTTTAAATACGCCACCAAAGTTTTCAGTAAAATGTAGTAAAAATCTTGCAATAACACATACTGAGACGTGAAACTACGCAATTTTTTTGTCGCAATTACTCTACATTAAAATTAAGTGTATTGAATAAAAGCAAACCAGTCATGTGGCCAGCAAAGAGGTTCAGCAACTATGCAGCATAAACCACAAGTCAACGGTACCTTCAATATTTGCGGCACAAACTTCCATGGTCGAGAAGTCGCGTACATTCGGAATATTTTTCCTTTGTCGATGTGTGGCAGTAGCCTTTCTACAAGGAGGTCAGCAGCACTGTTTTCGGGCGCACAAGCCAAGATGATGCTGTCGGGAAGCCCATAATGCACCTGGAAGATAACTGAAGTGTTTCACCTCTCCTAATTATTGTATTCGTTCCTCGATTAGGCTTGTTCTTGGACACAGTTCATGAATCCAAACAGGTAATTAATTTGTTAAAGCAAACAGGAAATTAAAGCCTCGCTTACACTAGCAACGGAAGCAGTCAGGTTTACAGAGCAAAAGCACCTATTTGCATGCTATTGTACTTGTGTTGTTGTGTATTTTTTCAAAATGGTACTGTATTTGGTTCAAATCTTCCACTTCCGTCTTTTTGGCTGATTCTAAGATGGAGGCGACGGAAGCTCGAGAGAAACAGAAACGGAGGCGAAAGAAAAAGGAAGCCTTCCTTCTTCACAGAGTAACTGGTGTTGCTTCGCACACTCATAAATATCGTTTTACAAATATGCAACCATAGTAGAATAACTCTCTATCATAGTCTGGTTTTGTTTTACTGTGAATTTTGTGTATTTTTGTTTATTACACAGAAAAATCCATTCCAGGTGTCCAAACAAAAAGTAGAACTGTTTAGAAACATCGTAGCCCCGGTAAAATGAAGATAAAACCCTCAAACCGGCAATGACGTGCAGATTTAAATCTCGTTCTCAAAAACCTTATATATATCCATATGGACGATGTATACCGTGAACGCTCTAATAAGCCCCGGAGGGCTTATTAAATATCAGGGCTTCCAGTCGGGAGGTTAATTAGAGAGA
>JANSTQ010166332.1:0-10438 GCA_026167885.1 Bergia puertoricense
CTCTTTGTTTGATCTCAGACTATAACATGTCGATTGCTGTTTAACCTTAATTATTTCACAGATATATTTAGGTGCCAATCCAGAGATAGCCTTAAAAGTAATAATGAGTATTTTAAATTCTATTCTAAAAGTAACGGGTAGCCAGTGTAGTGACTACAAAGTTGGTGTTATATGACTATAACGAGGAAGAAAACAAACGAGCCGGGCAGCACTATTCTGTACTCGTTGAAGCTTGCTTATGTGTTTTGCGGGTAGACAATAGTTTTCAACTAGCAAGCAACTTCTGACGTGGTACCGGTAAGGCAGCGTATGGCTTTACCGTATAATTTTGAACAAGTCGCGAAAACTGACTGCCTCGACGCCGGATGTCGGACTTCCGTCTCACCGAAGATCTCACCGACCCAACAAGCAACATTTTGATCAACGTGATGTACAACTCAGGTGTATAATATTTCCTCGAGAATCTGTATCATTAAAACTAAATTTAAAGACACTTGCATGCACAATGGCCATGCTTTGAAGCTACGCATATTTATGCAGCGTGTACATGGCAGACAATGAAGAAGGTTTCATGTATCGGGAAATTCGGAAACTGAAATAGTTAGCAACTGGCATAGGTAATTTAAAGAAAACTGGTGTCGCAACACTTAAAAATAAGACTTTTAGATATAGGACCTTTAAATGAGAGCAACGGTCAAAAACAGTAACTATGGCAACAAGGCAGCTCGTCACATTAACAAATGTTTTTCCAGCTACCCGGGTGGAAGTTCTCAACCAAATTTAGGATTCGTTGTTTCGTACAAAAACAACTACTCATTGCTCAGTGTCTATACTGCTACATTCAATATTTTTTTCTACCCTTTTTCAGCGAGAAAGTTCTTTGCTATTGAACGTTTCATTTCAATTTTTAACAAATCAAAACGTTGGTTTCCATAGTTCCTCGTTGAAAGTAGAAACAGTTTGTGTTTTCGAATAATAATATAATAATATTTAGTTGTATCCTATTTGATTAAATTATTTTGCAATATGCAAAGAAATAAGCGCAAAAAGCAAGGTTGGTTAGGTCGGATTGTTCGTGAGTGAATGTTGTGATTGCGGCATTTTTTTGCCGTATAACACTGAATAACTTACCGGGAAAATCTGTCGACTTACTGCACTATTTAACATGCAGTAATTACATCTATGCAAATTTTGTGACTTGTCAGTTTCTCTGAATAACTTATCTGGATCGTTGGCGATGACTTGCGTGCAATACAGTTCTTCAATTCTATTCCTTGTTAATTCCTGAACGGTCATCTTTGTTCCGTTGCCTGGAAAACTTGTTATTTCACCTGAAGTTGAACTGCAGCCTGATGTCTGGTACGGAGAAGAAGGCAACAGACAAAGGAAAAGGTAACAAGAATTTCTTTTCTTCTATAGTCTAAACGTTCGGAATATAGATGTTGTGTCTGTGATTAATTCTAAACAACGGAAATAGGCGTACTGGATATGGTATTTCAGAACTAACTCACAACCTTACAGTGTTATACTCTGCTAAAAGTTGGAGTTCAAACCCTTATAGACATGAAAATTAACCATTCACAGCTGGGCTAACATTATTGGCACTGTTTTGAATTCAGTTTACTTCAAATGTTCAACGGGTGCTGGAAATAGAAACAGAACAACCGATGTCCCAAAAGTGCGAGTGGACAATAAACAAATGTAAAGTAGATTTTAGGCAATGCACAACAATGACTCTTTGAACCAGTTCCAAGCGGGGAAACTAACTCGAAACTAACACTTGCGCCGGGACTATACTACCCTGGGTGCCAGAGGTACGGCTCGCTTGTCGCCCTTCGGCCGAAGTCCTTGATTTAAAATCGCGAAGTTGCCTCTGGTTCCAGGGTAGGACTATACAGGTTTCTAACCATGTATGCAAATCACAGACTTACACCAACAGCATTTGCAAATGTGAATATGGACTGTTTCAGTTCCTATATAAATAAATAACAAATTCAGATAATATTGAATTAATTCGTTTCGTTTTTTAATTGCCAATGAAAATTGTCTTCGCTATGTTGACTGAGTCTATTCTTCGGTTTCAGTTACCACAAGACGAACACAATTTTACAGTGTTATGTTGATCCAATAAAACTGGACATAAAAATGAAACCAACTGAACTGAGAACTCTCTCACCAATAAGTCTTTTACTTGTTCACTAGTCAAAGAAGATTCCCATTTATTGAATGCCAAGAAAGAAGGTGAGTTCATTGCAAATCGCCATCCTGTGTTTTACTTTTGATAGATAAGCGTTTTGCAACCCTTTCGATGCTTGTAGGGGAATTAACTGTAGGTAGAGCAACTCAAAAGTGACGTATTCACAAATTGGGATGTCCATGGATTGGTTTGCATTTCCCAATACCAAGCCGATGTATGGAAAAACGATACAGCTATAACAATAACATTTGTATCTACCGTTCAAAGTATTGCTTTCTGTAGATGTTGCACAATTTGGTGCTTGCAAAATAGTATTCTCATGTCGGTTTCTTCGTGGTTACAAGTTTCAAAGGCTTTCGCGTTTCTCCGCCCGTAGCCAAACAAATTCATCACTACTTGATTTTATCATAGTTAATAGAATGAATGGTTATGAAACTCGGCCAGTTTCTTTGTTATATGTTTTTTTATCCATTTTTTTTGTTTGCTGGCCTTGACCGTGCACAAAATACAAAAGGTATAGAAATGCATATGAGCAACCAACCAGTAGAAATATTTGGGCTCACACGTAAAACAAAACAATGTGCACGGTCACGGTTTGTTCAACATAAAACAAAGCAGCTTTGTACACTTCTTTTGAAGTTTGTTGAGCTTCGTAACCAGTTAGTTCTATCAACTATGATATAATGCACTGTTATTTGAACTGGAGTGATGTCGCCAATTTAGCAGGGTAGTAAAACAGTTTAATTCGGCACATTTATGCAAGTGCTTGCTGTTAGACTACAACCTCATATGTGCCCGTTGTCGACGTATCTGCTGCTAAAATATCTACCCTGGTTGATACCTATTCTTTCTACTCTGTCGATGGGACTGTTCCATACGTACTTGATTTGTCAGAAAGCTTTCACTCAAGACAGCTCACTGATAACGGGCGTGGAAGGGGAATCATGAATCACGAATTATGTCCGAAACTTTGAAACTTAGGGAATCGTCATCGGTCGTGAGTAACTAGCAACGGCCAACGAATCATGAATAAGTAAATTTACTATTAACTATAAAATGAAAATCAATCGCAGAGAACGTTTGTAGATGAATCATAAATCACTGATTTTAAAAACAGAGGCGGCGAAGCGTTTTGAAACATGGGGATGCTCATCGTACACCAAGCCAGGCGCGTACCCCTACTCAAATTTCCTAAAAAAAGTCTTACAACAGTATTTCGTCAAGCGCGATCCCGATGAAACGATTTGTAAAAAGGCCACAAGACTGATTATTTTTCCAAACCACTTTTATGTTGTGCTAGCGCTGTTTTCGGCGCCGAAACATAGTGAGTGGCTGAGCCCCTCCCCCAAATTTCGTTTTTTGGGGGGGCCTCCCCCTCCCTTCTCCGCCGCCTCTGACTGAAAAGATCAGGATATCATGAACATCTCAAGTCAAATCATTCCGCTTTGAGACTGATGTAGCCAAAAATGTGATGGCTGGATGTTAGCAAGCTTGACTCTTTTGACGTTTGTGACTGAAACAGTGATAAAGTGTACATGTGCCTACCTAGTGTAGTTTCAAACGAGGTTGTACTTTCTAATTAGTGTCATTATTTTTCTTGTTATTTTTATTAAAACATGATTATATGTTTAAAGAAATATGCGAATGTCAATTACATAATCAAAAGCAAAAGCAAGCTCCTGTGATAGTGGTTTTGTTAATAGAGTTACACACGAAACACCGAATAATATACCAGAAAAGCATTTTTAAAAATACGATTTTAGCTGAGAGGAATTATTACGTGTGTTAATACAATAAGTAAAAGTACAATATAATTTAATAGCTATGTATTTTAGCAATAATGCATAAGTAGCAAAGTGATAAGACTGAAAAGTTGTGATTTGGCTCCCCTGTACGTTTTCACACAAAATGGCCCCCTTCCTGTTTGGAAAATGACATGGGTCCCTATCTAATATTAATCTTTAGACCAAATACTGTAACCGTGCCAAATTCGGTTCTTTTAACAGAAAGCGCACAATTTCGCCAATTTTTGCACCATATTGCTGCACTAGCAGAAACACGGTTTTAGATTTAAACCAATAAAGTGAAAACTTATGTTTGCAAACGTTGATTGACGGATTGGCTTATCCAACACTTGAATTTTAGTAACGATGACAACCAAAAAGGGTGCATAGTTTTCACTGTAAGAAATCAGGCTAGTTCTCATACCAAAAACACTGTTATTGCTTCACCACTGAGTAAACCTTTGCCAAAATCTCGGTATCTGTCTAAGACTCGAAAATTCCAGTGGAAACATTGATTTCGCAGTCCTAACCATTTCACAGGACTCAGCAATAGTTTATATTTTAAAATATCCGGAAAGTTCGGTCGAAATTGCTTTTTCGCACGTTTTCTGCACGTACGGTTAGAATATTGGTTTTGTGTTGCTCCGGTGTTTATCTCGTTAACAAAGACTTGTTTATTATTTCGACTTGGGGAAATCTAGTAAAATTGCTGTGTACTCCAATTATCGTTAGAATAGTTTTTTCTTGATTTTAGAAACTGCTAAAATTCGAATTAGGATACCAAATTGTGTTACACTTTTATTCCTTCTACGATTGACGCCACACGAGACTTCTGCAAAGCTGATCACACTCTCTTTTTTTTATAAGAACCTTTTTTATAAGAACGTCGAGGCTGAAAAAATCCCAAAATTTAAGAACATGCTAAGAACATGCTGAGGCTGGGGATACGTAGAGAACATTTATTTTACATAGTGTATTCAGTGGAGAAAATTTGTTGAAAAACTGTAAAATAATCATTTAATGCCTAATGCTTGTGCAATATCGCCTGATGGCTACCCCGAATGTGGATATACAAAGGCAACTGGTGACACTTGTACATCTTTTAAAAAACACTAAATTACTGTACTTTGATCGTGGTAGGGGCACTGTTCCCTGTATACAAGTATGTACCCAATCCTAAAAGAACATTTGAGGCTGAAATCCTCAAAATAATTAAGAACATCCAGCCTGAGCCCCAAAATTAGACGTTCTTATTATTAAAAAAAAAAGAGTATATAACAAAATAAAACAATACCTGTTTTCTTTATTTTAATTGACTGTTTTCCTAAATAATATTAGTCTAAAGTTTACAGGTTTAGACGAAAATTTAATCCATAACAAGAGAATGCGTTGTTCTCTTGTCCATAGCCAATAATTTTATTGTTACAGAATCCACTGATCCGTGCCGCGACACTGTAAACTGGTAAAGTGATCGATCTGCAGAGGGCCGCTATGGAAAGTGGGAACCCGAACTTGTAACTGGTAACTCAAATCACGAATTGCAAAACTCAAACTCGAAAATGAGAACTCAAATTAAGAATTGCGAATCTCATACTCGTATAAGTGGTAACTCAAACAACGAATTATTAATTCGAAACTCAAATTGCCGAACATCGCAAGTCGCAATTGAAAATTCGATTTACTGAAACTCGTTGAACAAAACTCGCTGATTGATTTTTTGCAGCCGCTTGTCTACCTCCAGTTTGCCAGTTTCCACTTTTACCTCCCTCCCCCACCCCTCAGCTTTTTACTACAGTCGCAGAGGGCTGGGTCGCGTTGGGGATATGGTGGAGCTTAGAAGGTGAGCGAGCGGAGATGCATGCTATTTTTTATGAGTGTCCTTGCGAGTATACAAGACTATGACAGCTTGAACTGCTTTATCATCCCACGAGTTTCGTCTGATACTTCAGACTTTGTCAGGGATTTACAAATGATTTTCTTTATAATTTTTTATTTCTTTATTTTTTCAATTTTTTATAAAAGATTTGTGAGCAGCACAATGGAGACTTCTTGGGTTGTTGTATCAGTATAGACTTTTTTATTCTCTTACGCGTTTCGTCTCTTCTGAGACTTCGTCAGGGAGTTTGATTTAGCATACAACTAAGTAGGAGAATAAAAAAGTCCAATCTATACAACTACCCGAGAGGTCTCCCTTGTGCTACTCACAAGTCTTTTATAAAAAAAAATAGAAAATAACTTTTGATACTAGTGATTCCAGCATTCCATTTCTGGACGTGCTTCTTTTCAAAGACCATGAGAAGAACACAGTTCAGTTTTGTACTTTCCAAAAGCCATTGTCAGGAATAAGTACTTACATATTCCTTCGAGTCGTTTCACCCCATCAGTAAAAAGAGGGCTCTTATCAAAGGAGAGTTAATGCGTTAAGCAAGAAATAGCTCGAGTTCGCACAGCATTCGCCAACACACGTGACCTCTTTTGGAAGCGACTCAGATTACGCGGTTACCCCTACTTTTTTTTGCTTCTACTGTTTCGCGAAATTAAATACTCGGACCGCCGTAAATGGCTGAAAACCCGCAAACGCGATCTGAGTGGTAAAGTTGTTGTACTACATTCATACTTGTAACTACATACAACTGCAGCCATCTCAAAATCAAGAGAATTATACAAAAATATCTTCCAAATCTAACGTACATCATTAGTTATAAATAAAATAAAAACGCTAGCTAATCTGTGTAAATACACCTTTTTTTTTTTTGAGCCTCGTGATTCTTGGCGGTGCCAGAGATTTCTGCCTCAAATGATTCTTAGTCAAATTCTAGTTTGAAATTTGGTAGTTCCTCGCTCTCTGAATTCTCTGCCATTTTGATAAGAAAAACTACCAAGCAGGCATTGTATACACACTACAACGTTCTATGTACAAAATAAAACACGCTTCCCAGCCAATCAGAGCGCGTGTTTAATATATCCGATTTATTTTCTTAAAGAATGTTTTGTCATGTAAAAAGAGCGCAAAAAGTTGAATGACTTCTTTTCCCGTCGAAACAGTCGAATGTTCAAAAGTTTACAATAGAATGGCTTCACTTCGAGAAAAGGAATAAAATGTACAGTACTGAAACATTTTAGAAGTGTTGAACAATAAAAATGGGCCTGGGCATGATTCTTAGAAAATTCTTATTTTTCAGGGATTTTGAGCCTCATGATTCTTATGCTGAAAGAATTCTTATAAAAAAGAAGCTGTGTAAATAATTTTCGTTGTTGGATAAACGTTTTTCCATCCTTGAATGAAACTATTTACACAATCTAACTGAATTAGTCTACAGATTCCCAGCCCGCTTTGCCCTTTCTGGTTTTTTTAAACATTATATCATAAATGTTGATCACGTTTAAACGGGTTTAAAGGAACCCTATATTGTAAAGAAGATCAGTTGTAAATTGCTGACGAAGTCTGAAGTATCAGACGAAACGCGTAGGATAATAAAGCAATTCAAGCTGTCATAACCTTGTGCTGCTCACTGGAAACTCAAAAAAAATAAAAAAATAAGATTTAATGAAGACCAAAACTGCGCACCGATCTTGTTTTTGCACAAGGGTGAGAAAAAGGATCTGGATGCACCGGTGACCCGTGGCTTCTTGCGAACCAGTCCTCCGCGGCTGCAGTAAAGAGGAGGTGGGGTGGAGGAGGTAAAAACTCGAAACTCGCAAAGTATACCAACTGCGACGCGACGGTGGAAAGACGACAGCAAAAAATGAAATCCATCAGCGATTTACGACTTTGGTTCAGCGAGTCGAAACTTCGATCAGCGAGTTCAGCAACTCGAGTTTCGCGTTAATGAGAAGAATCATTTGTAGTTTGAGTTACCGCTTGGCACTTACGAGTTTGAGATTCGCAATTCTTAATTTCGAATATGATCACTCCCTCACTCCCTCACTCACTCACTCACTCAATTACTCACTCACTCACTCACTCACTCACTCAGTTAGTGCTGAGTACTACGAGTTTTGCAGCTCGTAATTTGAATTACCAGTTACGAGTTTGAGATTCGTAATTATTAATTTGGGTTCCCACTCTGCAATTCGGAATTTGAGTTACCAGTTACGAGTTTTAGTTTAGCAATTTCAGTTCCGTGGCCGCCTTCGGCCACGGTAGCAGGGGTTCAGTTATGACAGTTCTAACACAGTTCCCCCACGAGGGCCAGGTGGGGGCGGGGGTGGAAGTGGGGTCTCATTCTATTCTTTCTTATTTTCAAATTATCAATCTTTTCTTTCTTTATATTTTTCAAATTTATATCAACCTGTGTAGAATAAAATGTTGTTACTATTGTTATTTCTATTGTCGTTTACAGCCCACTTTCCCGTTTCATGGCTCCTTCGTATATCTTCGGAGTCACATGAGCTGATTAGGGCCTCACTTTCGAAAAACGGTGGATCCACACCTTTTTTAAACAAAAATGTTTTATGTGACAACTGAATATTCAAGAGTTTGTATGTTTAACACATTTTAAGATCTGAGCATTTTGGATTTGGTTAGAGTATGAAGGCAACGTAATAATAATTTCTGTGACAATAGACTATTCAGGGTTATGAAGCACCCCCATGTCGTGTATCTGCTCTTGATATCTCAAGTGAATGAGTAATCAAGTTTTTGCAAGACAACATCATTATATATACATATATATACCACATTATCAGAGATTCAACCCTTAGAGATGCAAAAACGGGAGGCTCACTGAGTGGTCCATGTTGATTCGGGAGGATGCTAACCGGAAATTTTTATACTATTGCTGACGTACAATACAATACAATACAATACAATACAATACAATATCTTTATTGACCACTCCCCATGGGGGCTTTTCAGGGACAATGGCAACTTACATTCATAAAATAGTTAAAATTACAATTACAAATTACAATCTTAAAATTCATAAAATAGTTAAAATGTAATATTTAATGCTAAAATACAATATTATATTTGAAATAGTAAAAGACTGTGCATAAAACGGCTAAAAAATCCCTAGTCAAAAAATTGATAAAAAGTTACTCAACAGTTTCTTTCTAAGTTTATTTTTAAAAATTGAAATGGATTTACTAAATTTTATTTCTTCGGGTAAACTGTTCCATATAGAGGCTGTGCGAAAGTTGAAGCTTCGTTGTCCTGTTTTAGTTTTGTACCGGGGGATATTGAGAAGATTTGAGTTTCTTGTTTTGCGGCCGGAGATATCTCCGCGTTTGATAAAATTAGAAGATAGATACTCTGGAACCAAGCCATTCATACACTTGTACGCAAGGATTTCATCGCGATAATATAAATGTGATTTTAGTGGAAGCCATTTCAGTTTCTTCCGCATGGGGATGACGTAATCGTATTTCTTTTCCACCACTGACGATGCGAGCAGCAAAATTCTGTACCAATTGTAATTTTTGCAAGTTTTTCTCGGTTGAGTTGGACCACACCGATGAGCAGTAAAACAATTTACTAAAAACCAGAGCTTTTTAAAATAACTGTGATGAGTAAATGACAGTCGAAGATATGCTTGACTCGGTTGATTTGCGACAGACCAGCTATACAAGAAGAGGCTGTTTTTGAAATATGTTCATCAAACGACAAATTGGAAACGAAAGTCACGCCGAGGTCTCTTGCCGAACACACAGGTATAATTTCGTTTCCCATCAGAGACAGGTTGAGATCTGGCATTGTTGAGGTTAGTTTTTTGCTGCCGAAGATAACTAGTTTTGTCTTAGAGCGATTTAAGAGGGGGGAACTGTTAAAACACCAGTTGCGTATACCAATGAGATCTACCTTTATTTTGGTCGCCGCACGTGGAGAGTCTTTGACGCGGAAGGAGAGAAGGAGTTTCGTATCGTCAACATAAATTTTTGTTAAGCAGTTTCTTGTTTTGCAGTTAACCTTCCTTTTGAGTCAAGGCAAGGCATCAATTGACTTAGAGTTATTTTTTCGCACACTTTTGATAGAATTGGTAACAAAGAGACGGGTAGATTATTGTTTGGCAGCTCGTGATCTCCTTCTTTTGGGACTGGTATGACTTCTGCCAACTTCCATGCATTTGGGAAGGTATTCTGAGCAAATGAAGCGATGATAATAGACGTTAATGGCGATAGAATTGCTGGAAGGCAGTCTTTGATAACGCGGATTGGGATCTTGTCAATCCCGGAGGGCTTGTTCTGGGGCATTGAGTTGATTATCTCTTCTACCTTCGAACAATATAGAATTGTTCAGATAATGCAAGGCCGGCGGAGCAGGCCCCAATTCTCGGGCCAAGAAATGATTTTTTCTGCAACACACACTTGCTACTTGTCCCCCGGGGAAACATGCCGCTGGACCCGACATAGAAAAAAGAACTTGCGTGCGAATTTTTTACTTGTCCCCCGGGGGAACATGCCGCTGGACCCAACATAGAAAAAAGAACTTGCTCGCAAATTTTTTTCTTTGCCGCCC
>JANSTQ010166353.1:0-10437 GCA_026167885.1 Bergia puertoricense
ATGTTTTTTCTTTCAACTTTATTCTACATATATATTTACAGGATGGGTTTCTTCATTTATTAATACTATATATATATTAATCTAGAAAATTCTATATATATATATATATATATATTGAAATAGTGCTGTGCACTGCTGTGTCAGTGGTAGTAGTACCTTTATTTAAACACGGTAGACTATGTATTTAAAATTATCTACTAGATTTAATATACTATAATATCATAAATATCACTATGTCTACAAAAAAATAATATGTTAAAAATAAATAAATAATAATAATAATAAATAGAAACCTACTTTCCAAGAGTGCCGTGTTATATTTAGTTAATTATTAAAGAAGCTGCTGCAGCCAGTTCGGAATTTACTTGGAGTGTTTGCTTGCTGTAACTCGACTGGGAGGCTATTCCAAAGCACCGCACCGCTATAGCTGAAACTGTTTTTTAGATAGTTTGTGCACGGCTTGGGAATTGCCAGTTTGGCTTCAGTGTCTTTCAGGAAGTAACTTGTTATGCTGTTACGGTCTTCGAACATTGAGCTTCGATGGAGCTTAGGTACTTGGGTGCGAGACCATGTATAGATTTGTGGACTATATCAGCTTTCTGAATTTTGCGCTGGGTATCATGTCAGTGTTGTCTCTGTAGATATTTTGTTATAAACCACCGTTATACATATATTTCGTTCAAGAGCGATCTTTCGTCCACTTTCAAAATGCATAATTTTCCCAAAAGATGAGAACTGTTATGCAAATGTCGCCACAAGGACAATTATCACGCAAAGAACTTTAAACCATCTTAAGTTTTAGCCTGATGATCGCGTAAGCGTGAAACCCGGGCTGCAGTCTCAACGAAGTTTTAAGACGTTTTAGTCTATATTCACCAAATTTTATTGTTTTAATGTTTTTATATTTAGCAGTGTTTTTACATTGAGCACTCTGCGCAAGTGGCGTGTGTATTAGAAAACTATATTTATACTGATATACTGTATTATGTTGTATAGTGCTGTACTGTCACTGTGCAAGATTATGTTACACTGAATTGAGTTGAATTAAATTGCTGTACTGTGTTGTGTTTTGCTTATGTGTTGGTGTGGTGTTGTGTTGTATGTGTTGTGTTGTGTTGTTGTTGTGTTGTGTTGTGTTCCACTGTGTCAGCGTAGATATTTTTGTTAGTGGTCATAAAAGTAACACATATTTTACCTAATAGAGAATCATCACTTATAAACGAGACCTCGAAAAACTTCAAGCGAATCTAGCGGAGGAGAAGGAAAAACTGCGAAAGGCTCAACAGGACATGACTGAATTGAAAGAGAAGCATAAGAGAGATGTGGAAGAGAAGAACCAAGAGATTAAGCAAGAGAAACAGAAGAGTAAAGAATTGAATGACAAGATAGAAACGATGAAAAATGAAAACACACAGGCAATGATCCAAATTGAAAAACTTACGTCACGTATTGAAGGTTTCAGACATGCTCTAGAGGAGGGCAAGAAGAGTGGCTGGGAAGGATTCCTTGGTGGAGTTACTGCTGGTCTGGTTGGTGCTTTGATGATGAGTGACGTGCACCTGAAACAGAACATCACAGCCCTTACCTCATCCCCGTACCAATGTTTAGAACTGCATGGTGTTCAGTGGGTGTGGAAAAAAGCCGCTAATGAGTTTGGATTGACAGGTGTTGGGCGTGGCCTAATAGCACAGGAGGTCGAGAAACTATTTCCAGAGGCAGTGGTAACTAAGAATGATGGTTATAAACGACTAAACTATGGCTTACTGATGACATATAGGGAATTATTGTGTTAATTATATTTTCATAAATCCGATTGAGTTCGAGACGTCCCGAACATTTGACTTTGACTTATCCTTTTTCAGAGTTCCGATACTTTAGACCATGTGGACATCTAATAACTTTTTGTTTCACGGTACGATCTCGCAATCTTTCCATTGCTTGGCAAAAGACATTATATAAATAATTCATGCACGATTCTGCCTTAAACTTTGAAAATAGGGTACCGATGGCTTAAATTCGAGGACGATTGAAATGGATTACAGTCACGATTGCTGAAGCGAACGTAGGGTAAATTATAGACTAAGGGCCTGTTTACATGGAGGTGGAGGACCCCAGGTAGGTGAGGTAACCCGCCTAACCGTGGTTGAAAACTAGCCTGCCTTTACATGCAATCTTGAAGACTCCACCACCTCGGGGTAAACTCGCGACGTGACTTGTTATTGTCACTTTTAATGATGCAAAGCCGCCGGCAAAAACAGTTAATTACTCACACAACTCAACAATATCTTCGAAAGTTAACAACACCCCTTTCCCCTCCTTCAATTTTGACAGCCCAGTTATGTTGTGGTCATAAAAAAGGAAACAAAATGATCACTTGAGACAATTTTTTTCCAGTTTGACTTTAAGTTTTGAAGCTTGCAGGAGTTTATAATATATAGTAGTAGACATTATTAAAACATGGACTGTTTTTATTTGAAATATATGAGTAGTATAGAAACAAGAGTTCTGGGACACGCTAAACCCAATACAACAAAATATTAACCATAAATCCAGCACAATAAAGACCTTTTTCAATTTTGACCAAATATCAAATTAGCATTTGATATTTTTAAATTAATCACAACCAAAACATGTTTCGTATTCACATTTTAATTTTTCAAACTATTTTCCAAAGTTCTGAAGTGGCCTTTGGCCCGGCAAAGCCGGTGTCCCAAAGCCCAGGTGTTGACTCCATCTTCTCGGATAATTCTCTTGTCGTCTTTAGAGTTAAGTGCTATTTTGTTTACAGCTTCTGTGAAGATTTGGTGATCTCTTGACTATAGATTTTTTACATGTTACTCCAAACACTTGGTTCGCTTTCACAAACCTTTGTGATAATGTTGATGTTCTTACAGAAAAAATTCTGCGGTAACTCGCACAAGAGAAGTCGTGAACAACGTCCAGTGATTTATGTAGTATTTACCACGTTTAGTGATTTATGTATAACCACGTTTAGTGATTTTTGTACAGTGCATCAGCCACTATCTCATTGGTTAACACTGTGTTGCAGGTGCTAGCAGGTTGTTGTAGAAGTCAATCGAACCTGTTATTTATCATAACATCCTTAAGACAGCTTTTCTAAACTTTCAAATGGAATCCACGAATCAAAGCTCCATGGATAGCCCAACCATCTAACAAGTGCTTGCTTATTTTTATTATCTTTTCTCAAGACTTTATCGATTCGAAAGACATTTTTGTGTTGGGGGTGATAACTCCTGTTCATAAAACGTACCTTGAATCTCTTCGCCGTTCCTTTTATTTTGTAGGTCACAGGGTCAGTATATTGAACTTCTTTTATTATGAAGACTTCCTCTGTCCAATTTGGGGTATACCCTTTATCAAAAACCTTTCTTTTGTGTTTTGATATTCTTACTTTTTCCCCAACTTTGAATTTTGGTTTTACTTCATTATAGGTTTGTTGGCCATAAAGATTTAAATAAACTTTGTTTTCATTCTGCGACCTGCTAGCTTCTTTCTGGTGTCATCTTTATTGAAGAGTGCTTTGTTTTATTATAACTCTTCACAAGTTCGGAAATTTTATCCGCATATTCTGTTGAATTTGAGGCTGTGAAAATCCTCCACATCCTGTTTTTTATCGTCTTGTTCCATCTCTCAACCACGCTTGACTTTTCTTCATTCTCTGTCGAGTATAATTCAATATTATTTTTATCTAGCAGGTCTTTAAACTGCTTGTTGTAAAACTCTTTCCCTTTGTCCGTCCACAGATGTTTTGGTTTTCTACCTGCTCGTAATATATTATTCATAGCTTTCACAACTTCTTCGCCCATTTTAGTTTTCAAAGGCTCTATCCACCCGTATTTACTGAAGACGTCTATAGCCATGAGCAGATATTTACACCCTTATTCCATCTACTAAACTTCTGCATATCCACCAGATCCGCGGCCCATATATCATCAATCCCTCTTGAGTAAACTCGGCGCCGAGTAAAGTTCTTTTTTGAAGGTTTGTGTAGCTCTTCAGCCAACTCATCCTGCCAGGTCACACTCGGCGCCTTCTCCCGTTTTTTGGTACACCCAAACCCAGTTTTCTCTTTGTGCTTATTGCATTTCTTACCAAAGCATACCCCCATTGTCCTTCTTTCCAGGGAATAGCGTCAAGAGCTTCAACCATTTTTTTATCAGCTTTGTTTTTACATTTTTTGTCGTCTCCGCACATTCCATAATCAACATTGTGTTGCATAGCAACAGCATCTGTTTTTCCAGAAGGCTTCTGATATATTTTTTGTATTTCTTCAGTATTTTCATCATACTGCAGCTGCTTATCCAGAGGATTATGTGGACCTGCATAATTATATCCAGGGAGAGTGAAGCCCTTCTTTTTTCTTGGGAGCTTTCCTATGAACTTATGCAAATTAAAACCTTGACCTGTCAACAGATGTGGATTAGATTTATATATTTCAGCAAGGTGTTCTGAATCAAGATGATTTCTTCTATTTTCTGAAGGAAGAAGGGTAGATTTTGAACCAAAGATACTCCCCCTACTAGATGAGGGCTGAATTAGTTTAAGTTTGAGCGTTTAAATACTTCCTGCTTACTATCTGTGCTTTATTTGATCCACATGAAGCACATTTTGCTTTAACAACTGGAGTCCCATTTTTTGCCACAACCATGTTTTCACTTCCTGTAACATTTGGTGTTTTTCTTTTTTCTTTCACACAATATATATTTGGGATATTCATTTTATTAAAGAGAAATAATTTATCAGAAAGTTTTTATTTAATTCTAGATTATGAACAAGATCCAAGATTTTCCTTCCTTTTTGTCTTTCAATCAAATAATAGAGACACCAATATCCACAAAGAACACTATCTCTTTCCTGAAATTCATCTTCTGGATAAAAAACATTTCTTTTCTCATTGTCTAAAAGATATTTCCATATTTCTTCAGGCATAATCAAACCAAAAGAGTCAAAGTATTCACTCAGGTTTGGATTAAAACTTCTGAAGCAAACCCAATGTGTACCAAGTCCTGAGAAGTCATCAAAATTAATGACACCACATCCTTTTTTTATTCTTGAGAATACTCCGAGAAAATCTTTTATTTTCAATCTTTTAACCCAACCTATTATTTCAAAATTTGAAAGTGGTTTAAAAGCGGAGCTTTGGACCTTAAGTCCCGAGCCTAAAGGGCTTTGCTCCTTGTTTACAAAATATCCCCAGTTATTGGGATATTGTTGAAGGGGCTGTTTTTCCCATGAAGAAGGCCTTGACCTTTTTGTTTTTTCCAAAGATTTGGAATATTCATGAGAGCTCTTACATTTGGGATGTCCTTTATTGGTGCAAGATCTTGGAGGATGCCTTGACCTTGTTTTTTGACTTCTGGGATTTTTTTTGTTTGGATGTTTTTCTTTTTCCTCTTCCACTTTGAACTCCAGAAATCATTTCAATTGGGACTGTTGACATCACATTTCTTGGACATTTGTTTTCCATGTGTACACCCTTTCCAGTCAACATATTCATGACAAGAGGGATACCATTTGATGCAAGAAGACTTCCAAGGAAACCACCCTGTTGTTCTTTCGTCAACCTGAATCTTGCAATTCCACTTCCAGTTTGAAGAGCATTCACAATTTGCTTCTCTTGAGCTTCAGTCAGATAATCCTTGTATCGTATTAGTTTATCAACTTTATTTTGAGGTACTGAGAACAGGCCTTCAACTTTTATTAATTTACTAACTCCACTTGATACAGCACAACTCAAAGCTGATAAACCAAGTGTTCTTGCAATAGTTGGAGCAGCAGATCTTATCAATGGAAGAGGACTTGTGAAAACATTTCCACCACTTTGACTTCTCAATTGTGTTGCGCTAAGCTTCAAAACAGATCCAGAATTAATTCTCTTGTTTTTTCAATTCTGTTAATTCGAGTCTTTGTTAGCATTAATTCATTTGGACCACCAATCTGACCAATTCCAATTTTCAGTGAAGTGGGAATTCTATTTTTTACTGCTTTCAATAACTTCTTTGTTTGTCCTTCTGAAAGAGATACATTAAAAGGATGGTATTCAGTTTTTAATTTCGTTGTTTTCATTTTTAGATGATTTTTTTTATTTTATGTCACATTTACATCTAAAGCTCCACCATTATTTTGAATTTCCATTTTACCTTAACTGAGAATCAAAGCAAATACCATGTAATTTTTGTCTGGGTTACCATCTAATTCATATCTAAATTTTAAATGAAGGCTCTCATCCTTCAGTGATTGATCTTGATATGTCAGATTAAAGTAAATAATTGGGAAAAGTTTTGTAAAATTAAATCTATTCAGTATACCACTTGAATTCATATCTCCTTTTACTGTTGAGAATGATCTTAATTCTCTCAGAAGTTCAGCACTATTAGTAACAGGACTCAAGCTTTCTTCTGGGTATTTATTTGTTCCAACATCAAGCTGACATGATTTAACATATTTACTATTTGCAATGTTAAAAGTATTGAAGAGGAATGGATTGGCATTTTTTTGTTTATAAAAACGTTCATTATTCACAAACCAAACAAAAACATGTCTTGGTTTGAGAACTTCATTTAAATGTAAGTAACCATTTGAGGCTTGTATTGGAGGACTAAATACAAGCTTTTCCTTCAAAAACTCCCACTTGTGCGGTGTAAGGAATCTTTTAACATATTCAGATCCTCCTTTTGGTGTAAATATGATTTGAGAAAAAACAAGTTGTACTCTTTCAATAATTACTCTGAATGCATCATCTGTATTCTTCCAGATCAGATTATTGTCATCCTCAAATGTAATTGAAAGTTTTACTTCACCAGTTGGAAGTAGCTCATCTTCAAGAGCTTCAAAGAAAGCATATCTCCTCAGAGGTATGATTGTATTAACCAAAGCTGAGGTTCCAAGAACCTTCTTTCTTTCAGCAAATCCTTGATTATAAGTTGCTTGAGCTGGTCTTTCCTCTGCAGAAGTTGAGGTATCAG
Source organism: Bergia puertoricense (assembly GCA_026167885.1). Classification (NCBI taxonomy): domain Eukaryota; kingdom Metazoa; phylum Cnidaria; class Anthozoa; order Zoantharia; family Parazoanthidae; genus Bergia; species Bergia puertoricense. Next base: position 6,987 of record JANSTQ010166353.1, read on the forward strand.
TGAAGAAGAATTCTTCTGAAGCTGTGCTTTTGCTATAATCATAGCTGTATTGAACCAAATTCTTTACATTGATAATTTGGTTTACATCATTAACATGTCTAACATTATAAACACTTCTGCTCTTGAATTCAACAGTTAAATTTTTTATAAAAGAGTGTGATCCATTTACCATCCCATTATGATCTTCTAAACCAATATCTGAACCATTAATTTTTTGAAACTTGAAATCAAGACGTAGAAAAGCATTATACCAATCAAAAGGAGCTGTTTCATCATTGTTTCTTGCTCTGATATTTTTTACACCTCTTATTTGTGAAGCAGTACCCACTGCTCTCTCTATTGGTGTATCAAGATCAAAAAATACATTTCTTACTCTCTATAAATTCAGGTTCTCTAAATGACTGCATATTTTTATTATTATTAATTTATTCTAAGATACAGTTGATTCTCCCGTAAGCGACCACCCTCGGGGTCAGGAGAAAGCGGTCGCTTACGGGAGATGGTCGCTTACGAGAACCAGAACACAGGAAGCCCAAACCACAAGAATCCCAACACAGAAAGCCCAAACCATGGGTAATTTGTAACTCCCACGATAATAATAAAAGATCGGAATTCAGCGTTCAACAAGTATCAATATTAATAAAAGATTGGAATTCAGATTTAGATGTTGAAATTTACACATCAATATTATCCAAAAAAATTGTCATTGTATAACGTATAAGTACAGTATAAAAAGATATAAAAAGATACAATACTGTACATAAACGGCAACGGGATAGCAATCTAGTTGAATAATCGTGTAATGTTCTGGAAATTTAATTTGTGGTAAAAAATCTTGTAATCGATGACTGCTTAAGACTTTTTACATGCGAGTCAATTAGTAAGTCATTGACACGAACAACAGCCCTGGCTAGCCAGTCCGCATACTCTTGGAGCTGGTTTGTCAGGCCAGTGGCTTCTCCAATCGAAGTAATTGCAGGGACTTGCAATGGGGTGTTAGTATCAGCCGGATCCTCTTCTTCTTCATCTTTTTCTTCCATGATAGCGTCCCCTAGATAATCTGCTAAGATTTCGTCACGCAAATCAACTCTCCAATTTACATCTGTGACAACTACTGGCTGGTAAGCATGAATGTCCTCGTCGATTTCGGTAAGCTGAGAGGCATCAAACCCTTGCTCTGATGCAATTTTCTTAACAAGGGAATCAAGATCAAGCATCTCCTCATCCGCAAAGGGGTCGTCGTCGTCATCAAGGCTGGCATCCATTTTAGGATACATTCCCACGTGTTTGAAACACTTCATTACCACCTCCGGCGAGACTTCCTCCCATGCACTAACCACCCACCTCACTGCCATCAAAAGATTGACAGATTTTACAATTTCGCTTGCTTTCTTCCCACCTTCAATTTGGCTCACAACATGGCGCAATAGCTTCCTTTTGTAGTACACTTTCCAGGTCTTGATAATCCATGCATCCAGAAGCTGGGTTTTTGACGTGGTATTACTAGGCAGGAACTGAACCTCCATGTTTGAAAAAATTTCTTTCAAAGATGTCGGATGACAAGGTGCATTGTCAATAAAGAGTAGAGTATGTCGATTTTCACGTTTCATGCGGGTTGTTTAACGTAGTCAAAATCTTCTCCATGATTTCAGACCGCATCCAAGCCTTTTTATTGCTGAAGTACTGAGCTCCGCATGGGCGGGAGATGTCCTTCAGTTTTGAAAAGCATCTGGGCTTTTTGCTATGACTGTTAACAATTGGACTTTCTTTATCGCCCTTTGCGTTAACAAAAAACGCTGCAGTAACTCTTTGTTTGGCATTCTTTCCGCCACGACATCTGTTCCCTTTAACCTCTAAGGATGCTTTAGGTAGAGTTTTCCAAAAAGTACCAGTCTCATCTTCATTCCAAATGTTTTCTGGGGAGTAGTTTCTCATCAACTCTCTAATTCGTTCTTGCCAACTATCAACCGTATCTTTATTAACTTCTCCGTCCTCTCCAGCAACACTCATCTGCACTATATTTGGCGCTGCTTCTATTTTGATAACCATCTTTCTGTTCCTTTGAACGATTTTTCTCCAAGTTTTTCCGCTATTAGCCGAGCTTCCTCATTATCATTTGGCCATTGATTGGGATATTATTGTTTATCTCGTTAAATTTTTCATGGTTAGATCTTTTCTGTATCTTAGGAGCCTTATTACAATTCCACAACTCAAGTATTTCCTCTTTGTCTTTAATAATGTTCATGATTTGGGTTTTGCCACAGCTGAATCTATTCGCCAGTTTCCTCGTGCTAATCCCTTTTTGACTCATGTGAATAACTTCGACCTTTTCACTAAATGTTAAGCATTTTCTTTTCTGTGCGGGACCTGTATTCGGTGATCTTTCTGTAGAGCGCTTGGTACCCTTGACCTGCTTTAAACTGTTTTGTTCGCCATTAGAAGCTTGACTTTGTGGTAACGATGATGTATTGAAGGGTCGGCAAAAACTTACAGCAGCGCCTGCTTTCCAGCCAGGAACATCTTCATCAGCTGGGACGGAACAGTCTTGAGATTTATTGCAAACAGCTTGTTTGCAGCGTATACAAGAGTAACCAGTAGGGCTAGAACAGTTTGAGCAACGATTCATTTCTGTGTTAACGTGTCATAACTAGCCAACAGAGATGTAATACTAGCTTCGTATCAACTTAATGGTGTACTATGACATCACACTTCCTGCCTGACAGGAACAAAACACATACTGTACATTCCTTTTACATGTGCTTTCGGCTGAAACTCATTGCGCTAGCTACTGGAGGCATGATTTCTCGTATTATTGTCAAATCTTATATCACTGAGGTTATCATTTCTATAAAGATGAAACCGGATGGGAGCCATCAATTGGCGAGGAAAGACGACTAAAGAGAGAGCCACAGAACAGAAAAGATCCAAACTCCGCTTGTGTTGTGAGGACTGTCATCAAGTCATCACAAGAACACCAAGAGAGCCAAAGCAGTTCGGGATCGTCTAGTGTAGCCGGCCCTTCGAGTCATTCCAACGCTTTTAATAACCAGGATGAAGTTGTTGGGCACATTCCGCTGCGAATAGCAAGATATGTTACTAAATTTTTGAAACGCTGTACGAACAAAGGCCATGCAGTTATAACCGGATATGGTCTAGAAATCCCATGTGACTATATATTTTATGGAGACACAAAAGTATCAACACCTTGGCTTCAGAAACAATTAAAGAAACTTGATTATGACGTCTCGGAAGTGATGGATATATAGATACAGTACAATAGTAAGTTTTTTTTATTATCAAGTACAGTATGTATGTGTAGTTATCCATTACGTTGTGTTTCAGTACATATTAAACACTCAGTAGGGTCACCGGAGATGTATTGCGTTGTAATTCAAGGCTTTTTAAAAATAAATCAACATGTGTTTATTGTAATGATCTGTCAACGATTATT
>JANSTQ010166364.1:0-10435 GCA_026167885.1 Bergia puertoricense
TTGTTGGAGATTCGGATCTCGCCGGTATTTATGTAGATTCAACACCAAGTTGAGGCTAACACTGTACAAATGAATCTATTGTCATTGTAATCAGAGGCAACTGGGAATAGGAAACTGGTCTACACTAGCATTTCCATTTCCAAAGCTAATGAACAATCAGTTTTACGTTTTTTATCAGTATTTGGAACACTCGCATTCATTTTTCGAACATACAAACAAAACTGGTGTACGTTAAAACTGATATGCAAATTAAGTACTGTACAGATATTCAAGCTCTGACTAATTTTAAACCACTAGTATGCACATCCAATTTAGTGTTTACCCAAAATCTTGATTTACTCTCGTACTATGATTTGTGCAACAAGATGCTGTCATATTTATCGGCTGTGTTGGAAGATCCAAGGTTCGTGAATATCTAGTTACATTTTTTATGGGTCTCACAAGCAGTTCACAATTTTTGGAACAAACCCCAAAGAATATTGTCTCTGGTAGTTTTCATAATAATACACGATCCAATCAAAAGTTTGGTTTGTGTGTGCCTTGTCAATGTGTGCATGTATGTTTGTGCGTGGGCGTACGCCTTCCATCCCGGGCTCTCTCAATTCGTTAAAACCACAACAAAAAGGCAATACTTTGTCGAACAAAGGACCCGATGTACGAAACCGTGACAAAAAAAAATTGAATAAAGTGTTTAGTGACAACTTTATGATAACACGGCGTAAATTCATGACAACAACAACAACAACAATTTGACAAATGTTTTAAAGACTGTGTAGTATAGAAAATGTAAAGTAAATGTTGGTAGAGGAAGATAAAAAGAAACCATAAGGGCTTCCTACGTTTACGGATATAACAAAATTTGTCAATATGGTGAATGTAGAACAAAATTTTGAACCACAGAAAAATGATAACCTTCAGCCAAAGATTTCGTTACAGATTGAAGTGTCTTGGGGTTTCCACTAGTCAATTGGATCCGTTTTCGTAGTAGGCAGTTTTGTGATTCATGTGTTCAGAAATCATTGGGGTTTCTTTCGGCGCTCTCTCAACCTGCCACTGAAGTATTCAAAATACAAATGACAAAACAAAATCTGTTTGCTAGTTGCTCTTCTTTTTACTGTTCTGAGTTTTTATGGGAAAAGGGATTGGAGACTAATTCTGGCCCGACGGCCAGTGGCCGCAAAGTTTAAGGTCGATAGATTGCATGAAGCATCGGCCCGTCTGGCTGGCTTGTGCGTTTTGCAGAAAAATACACATATTTGTGCAGGATACCAGTGAATTCATATTGTAAAAAAACACCATTGTAACGTTACTGTAATGTACCATAACTCGTCAAGTGTTTTTTTACGATGTTAACTTCACTTTGGACTAGAAATGAATCTTTTGCAATCGTTAAAGACAGCAATATTCCTTGTGATTCTTATCATTTTTGCATGATGGACGTACAACGCGATTGATGGATATATATCGTAGATTCGTTACTTTGAGAGGCATTCACTACGAGACAAGGAGAGCTTCATCTGTTAAAAGATTTGTTAAGATTTTGGCACATTTAAAAAGTGTTTATTTTAAATTAACAAACATGTTTTAGATTATAAAATAAACTAATCTATTACGGGCCGTAGAAATTTTTGTTGAGTTAGTGGATTCCTTTTGCCACCGGCTTGGCTGGCCTGTGCTGAACAAAGTTAGTTTCCACTTCTGTGGGAATGAACCGCTTGTGAATTGGGAGTGTAAGTTTTTCCTCACACCGACAGCTTTATGAATTTGGAATCTTTTGCAAAAATATGAACGCAGCCTTGGCACCTCCGCAGTTTGTGGTAAGTCTGCAAAAAATACTTTAAACGGTGCCAAAATAGGGAGACTGGGAGGATCCAAGACGAAGGATGGGGTCAGGTGGAGAGTTACTAAAAACTAAAAAACTAAGTTATCGAGACAAATAGTGAAGGACAGTTAAACTGCCCCAAACTTTCCTATGTTAAGTATTTCAAACCTTGTAAAAGTTACCTTTAACAAACATGCAATTTCTGAACTCTTTAGATCCAAAAGATGTTTGATGACCGCATTCACAAACAAATTGAGAAGAAGATAAACAATCATAATCGCCAGCAGAAAAAAAGAGAAGAAGAAAGACTCAAGAAAAAACAGGCTAAGGAGAAAGAAACAGACAAAGATGGCGGCCTGGATTACGAAGAAGGAGAAGCCATTCCTATTAAGAGTAAAAAGGCACAGCTTCACAACCGCAACTCTCTGCCGTTCTATGAAGACCATTTTGCATATGATGACACTGTTATAGAGACCGGTCTAGGTGACTTTGTTAGTATTAATTGTACGGAAGCATGCAAGGAGAAACTGCCCGAAAAAACTGTGATTAGAAAGGAGAACGTTAGAAATGATTGCAGTGAAAAGGATCGTGTTTCTGAAACTACCTCACGCACGAAACAATGCAGTGGTAAGTTAACAACATCTGAAATGGTGGAAGTGGTTCCTTCGAATAAAAGTGGTGAAATTCATTCTACAGAACCTCGAGACTTGAAAGAGAAATTAATCAAAGAAGAAACAGACAGATCTATGGAAGTAGTTGCTCCGGGAAACGAATTAGCTGAGAACACCGAATCAGTCAATGCGAACATTTCTGAAACTTCCGAAGTAAACGAGAGGGCGATCGCTGTTGAAGCAGTTGAGTATTTCAACGCAAATTCCGAAGATTTACCAGGACAACTTAAAAGTGAAAATGAAATAAGCAGCGAAACCAAGAAAGATATCATTTTACAGAGTTCTTGTTATGCGTCTTCGTTTGTCGAAAATGATGATAGTACGAACAACGAAGGCCAGATTGTCGAGGCTAAAGATACTGGAATTGTTATGTCTCGTGATCTTGTTGAAGATAAATATGCGGCACAAAAACCAACAGTGTGTTCAGAATCTTCTGATGCACCCGCCCAATGTTCAGTAGAAACCAAAAGCAGCCTTCGCCAACCAACAACAAGTGAAGACCCAGGTGACGGCCGGGTTGGTCAGAGTGATGGTGAAGCAGTCGAGAAGAAGACTACTGATGTGCGCATTTCATCGTGTTTTCCTTCCAGTGAAGTTCCGAGGACGACAGCTTCAAATGGAGAAGCTAGAAATACTCAGGTATAGTAAGCTGTCAACTAGGTTTAGTGGGAATGAGAAGGAGCATAGCTCTCATTAATAGATTATTGTTTGTTCATTTGTTGCAAAACAAATAATTTAGCCACTTTAGAAGTCTCCCCTGTGAATTACATTGGACTACTGTAGCTTAGTTTTGTTGTGAGAACCGTTTCTTGATTTGACGTCGAAAACTTTGACCGAAACAAACAATAAAAATCTTTAAAAGGTGTGGAAGGATGAGGTGGGGCTGGGACAAGAAGAAATAGCTAAAATGTGCAACTAACGTTTCTTTTGTCAATAATTTATAATTTCTGTTTTAGTTTTCCCAGTTCACAGCATCCCTTTCTAATCCCGCTGTAACTCCTTTCTAACTAATGTTTTCTTCAGGTTAGCTACTGAAGGCCGCCGCACTTTTAAAGAAACGACTGAGACCGATTGTCCTTTTCCTTACGTGTGTCGTGTAGTTTGTGTGAGGATCGTACCTCGCGAGGCCGCGAAAAAATTATCTGACATATTTTATATCAGTTTCCTCATACGAATTTCACAGCACACCTGAAGAAACAGCTGAGCAAACGGCGTCTCGAGGCTAAGAGCTCAGCCTTTTCCTCAAGTGTGCGCCAACCTTTAAGTTAGTTTATGCAATTTCCGTAGATGAACAAATATTTCTTCTACTAAAAGTAATATTCTGCTTCCAGGATGTGCACGAGCATAGCTGTAATTTTTACAAAGTGAAAACCCCGAATATCTTGAGAGCCGTGTTAAAAAGCCGAGCCAATGAGGAAGAGGACGAAAATGCCAGAATATGTCTATCTGGCTCGCATCTTGTCTACAACCATGGTAAGTGGCACTTTCAAGGAAAGCTTGAGGAGATTGAACAGGAGGATGTGGAGAGACTTTCGGAGACCTTTCGTTTGAATGGTAATATGGAGATCGCTTATAATAAGGCAAAAAGAAGTTGGACTGTTTCTAAAGTACAAAATAAGAGCGATGACACTAAAGGAAGCAGTCAGTCGTGCAATGCACGAGCTGCCATGTCAGGACATTCACAAACAGATGGAACAAAGCGTGATAAAGAATCCGTCCCTTCAAGCAACGCAAAGAATACGGAAACGGGTGTTAAATTTCCCTCTACAGACAACACTAAAAGGATGGCATGTGATAGTGTTTGCTTTGAATCCGAGAGAGACGCAATCGCTCTAGAAAGCAGAAAGTTACTGAAAAGTTCCCTTAGTGATAGTCTTCGCCGGATCGCCCTGGAAACAGGGAAATTAAGCTCAGTTTGTGAGGAGGACACTACTGTAACTACAAACAATCGTACAACTGGTGCCGATTCATCTATAACTGACGCAGCTGGTAAGCCTATTGTAGAAAGTAGCACTAAAAACATTAAGGCTGTAAACAAACACTTCAGAAGTCAGTTACTCGAGGAAGATGACTCTGTGTCATTCTGTCGCAGTGGATCGCTAAGAACCAAATTGCAAACTAGCAGCTTTTCATCTGAAGATGAATCTGAATCTTTTCCTGCTAGTGGATGTCTCAGTTCGTTTCACAATCGGGATAATACTTCAGACTCTAAAGAGCTTTCAATTGTACGGGACGTCTACAAACAGATAACTCGTCACATGTCAGCTTTGAATCCCGAAGATGCTCTTGACGATACACGATGTAAAGTCGTTGGCGAGTTGATTTATGATCAGCTCGTGCAAGTTCTTTGGGATCTGATTGCACAAGGACTCAGAAAGTCCAAGTTGTGGCAAAGCAAAATCACTCCCTGGATTGCCGTTAGTTCTATCGAATACCTTCCCGATGGCATCAAACGGTTGATTGAGGCGGCAAATTGCTACCCAATCACAGATGAACAAAAATTTAAGTTTTTCATCTGTAAATGTTTGAATTACAGCAAGGGGACGTTAGAAACGCTTTTCGCTCTTTATTATCGTCAGCTGAAAACTGCAAACTCGGCAGTAAGGAAATGTTATGAAAAGGATTACGGGGACGCAACACGCATGCGCAGTTCCGTCCTGGAGGACGTCATATCAGAAATCAGCAGGCTCAGCTATTTACCATTCAGACTGTCTTATCCACGGAAAGTTCAAGAGCGTTCTTTTCATTTCACATGCCAAACTGTGGTGTCATATGAGTGAGCCTTTGTTAGATTAGACTGCATGAAGAAACGTCGAACGAGAACACACCTTTTTAGCTTTTTTTTAAAATTGTAAGAAGTTCATCAGTTATGTGTCACTCTCGTGAAACAAGGTCGTTACTTACTAACTCACTCACTTACTCTCACTCACTCACTCAGTCACTTACTTACTTACTAACTCACTCACTCACTCTCACTCACTCACTCAGTCACTTACTTACTTACTAACTCACTCACTTACTCACACACTCACTCACTTATTCATTTACTTACTAATATTTAGATCGAGTTTATCGGCTGCAATTCGTTAGTTATTGCAAGGTTTGACAAGGCATGCTCTGACGAAAGGCTAACGCTCGAAACGTCAGTTTCCAACCTATCCCAAAGGCGACAAACATACCATATCAACTTTTGTTGATCAACGAAACATTTTCAGCCTACTCGCCCACGCAGAAAAACAGTTTTTTTCAAAACTAGTTTCTCAGCATTATAAAATAGGTCATTCTACACCAACATGGTGGCTATGACGTCACGTGCAAACCATAAATTGCTGCGTCTCTTGTGGCTGTTCCTTCAGTACACGCTTTCTTTTATAAGAACCAGTGAATTTTGGCTGAGCCTTATTGTTCTAAACTGTTCATAAAATATTCTTGCGCCTACTCATAAGTTAACATATATGTCTTCGGAAATCGAAGACTCTTCCCGTACACACTACGCCGGATAAATTTGAAATCGCAACTTTATTCTTACGGTTGGGCCTACCGTCCACACTGATCCGAATAAATCGTTCAGCGAAAACGGAGCTTTTCGAAAACGCTCTTCAGAGTGGAAAAATTTGAAAACGCCTGCTTTGCGTTAAAGTATGGACGGAAAACATTTTAAAGACGGAACTTTCGAAACGCTGACGTCATCAGACCAAAAAAGTAGCCACTTTTGTTGTTTTCATCAGATTGCTTCTTTCGGCCGGATTTCGACATTTTGGGAGCTACTATCGTTGTAGTGAGGATGGAAAACATTTTATCAGTTTCCCAGTGTCGAGGAAAAATTTGGTGCGTTGTCCGGCATAGTGTGGATGGGGCAATAAAGCTAGTTTGCTGTCGTTGATGCTGCACAGTGAAAGAGTGTCATGTGGGCCTTTGTTTTTTACGAAGAATGAACAAGCAAACATTTTTTTGTTTTTGTTGAGACCTTGCGAATTGGCTGTATGTTGTGGGTTTTTTAAAAACTGACTGAATATCGAAGTAATCGCACAGTACACAGGTTTGGGCGGTTCACTTATTTTAATTGTTAATATATAAGCCAGTAAAAAAACGACGGTATATTTATGTGGAATTTACCAAAAGTACTCACGAACGTGAACAGGGTTGCCACTGAGTCTGGAAAAGTCAGAGAATCTTGAAAAAAACGGCAAAAATCAGGGAAAAGTCATGGAATTTTGCTTTTTGTCGGGGAAATTCAAGACCATGATCGAAAATCAGGGAAAATCAGGGAATTTTGCTTTTTGTCAGGGAAGTTTCAGGCCGTGGTAAAAAATCAGCCATGGAATTTTCTTGTGAACCGAGAAATTTAATTTTTTTTTTCTTTTCAGTGCAATACTAGCGGTTTGTGTGCATTATATTGTATCACATGTAATACAATATTTCAATTCTGCAATTAAAAGGGAAGTGTGGTCGGCTGTAGGGGAGGCCAGAGGCCGATTGTGTTAATGCAGTGTTTTTTTTTCAGGCTGGAATTCTGAAATTGGTCAGGGAAATGTCAGGGAATTTTGAAATTAAAGATCCGTGGCAACCCTAATGAAGCCGCGGCCAGACTTTTCTTTTTTCAAAGTAACGAGTAACTGGTACAAGGCATGGGGAAATGTATGTTAGCACCTAATAGTGATACCAGTTCTAGAATTACAGACCAATTTTAGGCGTCCGACTGCATGATTATCCATTACTGGTTTGCTAGCTTGCCATTTCAACAATATTCCAGTTGCTTGTACAATTAAATCTGGAATGTACAAGTAGTATGCAGTTGCTTCGAGGTATGCACCTGATAGTGTCGGCAACTGAACCACAGAAAAAGGTAGTCTTCTAAAAGGTTGTCATACCGAAAAGGTAATTCTCGAAGACCGGTGTTTTTAAACATTTTTTCTGCGTCGGCGAGTAAGCTAAATAATGTGTCGTTTGACCAACAGAGTTGATATGGTGTAATGTTTTTCTGCCCAAAGGTTGGGTGTAAAGTGTTAGCATTTCATCATTTTCTCTGATGAAGGACTACAGCTCCAAATGTCGGCATTACACCTAACCTTACGTCGAAAAACAATGTATTAGCCCTTCTTGAGCAAACTACGAATACTTATCGGCCAAGCATCTTTATTTTTAGCAACAATTATACCAAACATTGTGTGGCACTGGCACACATGATTTTGAAATTGCATCGGGCGGAAAATTAGGTTTAGTTATTATAAAATTGCCGAAGGATTTACAACAGGTTCTATTTTCGGAGGGTATTCGGTTTGGTAAAATTTGGAAATCGTCTGTATTGACTTTTCTTTGAAGGGGGAGTTATATTTGTTGACCTTCAAACTATATTTTGCCTGAGTATATTTTTATTACAGGTTGGATTTGAACAAACTAGCCTTTTTAAAATTATTGACTATGAAAGTAATTTTCAAAACTCTGGCATAAGCTTCCATTACTTCCTTTATATTTTGATTTTGGTTGAATCGTGTCCCCTTTATGTAAATTCTTTCTTGTTTTTAAAACTAGAGTAACTTTCATCTTCTTCATCCAAAACTTTCTTTCGTCAGATACTTTCACAGAAGCTCCTTTTACGAAAGTATATCCTCTTGCTTTAGTATTGGTTGATAAGTAAAATGTGAACTGTTTGCTTTTGCAGATTACTACTTTGAAAGTGACGTAGAAACAAAACAAAAGCCTTGCTCATCTATTGAATTAACTCGTTTATACAGTCAAGCCCATACAGAGGTGAAAAGGAACTTGGCGATAAGAGAAATTATACTACAGCAAATGAGTCGAAACCAACGCCTGGGCTTGCATTTCTCTTTCTTAAGCTTTAACACCAATCATGACGAGCATTTCAGTTAAACTGACTCGGGCAGGCCCTCGAAACATAAAAACGTGCTTTCATAATTGCTGATGAATTATTTCTTGCGGTTATTTGTTAGTTAATTGATAGTTGTAAAAACGCTTCAGATTTGAATGGCGATCTTAGCATGCTCAAAGATCATTGAAGTTAAAACCGCCTGTGTTAACAAAAATACTTTAAGTAAACAGAAATAGCGTTTGTTTTTGCAAAGCAAAACAACAACCTTCGTTTCCTGACGGCAGTAAACTCATTCATAATTCCAACTACTGTTGTAAATTTGAATTGTTAAGATGACTTAACTATTACAGATAAAATAAAACAAATACTCTTGTGACGACGTATTGTGAAAGGTTAAGTTGAGATGAAATAGAAAATAGTTAAAACTTGAAAATGGCAGTACGTTTGGTCTGTCAGGTTTTTAAGAATAAGGCACTATATATAGTCTGTATACTATGAAATATTTAAACCTGTAAAACAAAAAAATTAAAAGTATAAACTTATCGTGGTCTAGAGCAAATCCATAGAAATGATTGATTCTTTCAACGTTGTATACATATATTTGCTGACATAAAACGATGCGAATCGCTGCATTTTCGCATGCGCGATTGATAGCGATTATAATGAGTTGGTCATATGTTTATAACCAGATATAAAATTGATTAAAGTAAAAAAAAACCTATGTGAAGAATCCATGGTAAAAATCTACTTAAAAAAATACAAATCATTATTGTTTTCCATAACTCGTATAGTCCAAGAGACAGTGGCCTCGTTTCCCCACTCATCCTTACGAAAACTGGACAAGGCGCCTGTATTATAATTCACCAGTGCCGAGTGTACCTCTGGAGTTGTGCCTTGTTCTTCTAAACGTTTTGGCACTGGTAGGTCAAACATTAGTTTTTGGGGCCTTTCTGCTTCCACGTCACAAACTGACGGTGAATACCGTAAAATACTCGCACCGTCTTGATATTTCGGGGTGCTGGTGCTGTGTCAGATTCTATGCCCATTCGTATTTCTCCGTTGCAAAAAGCGTTTATACTATTAAAAAAAAGTGTTTTATGTTTTCAGAGTATCGCTATTTCGTCCCCCCTCCCCCCGCTCTCTTTTTTCCAAATGGGAATACTGTTTTTTCATGCTCAGGCTGAATATTCTTATTTTTCTGAGAATTTTCTGAAAATCTTCTTGTGAGTATTCTTAGATTACAGAGAAGTAGTTTTTATAGTTTTGTTAGCTGATACTGGCCATGGTTTTGTTTGAAAAAGTTCATTTTTAAAAAGCGTTACGTGATTTTATTGTACTGCATTATAGTTTCAAAACGCAAAAATATGTTCTTAACAAAATCGCGGTCTTGGGTATGTTCTTAATATAGTCTTAAATTTTCGTCGATTTCAGCCTCGATATTCTTATAAACTATATTTTTATAAAAAAAAGTATTTGTTTTCCTTTGAGACTTGTCTAATATTTTCTTACAAAATAGACAGAGAAACGCTTTTTAATCTTGTAAAAGAGATTCTGCATTGCCAACTAAAATCCTTTTCAAAATACGAACAATCTTTAGTAAATATTTTTCAAAAAGTCCGTAGACGTCGTTTCCAGATGTAATTACACACCTTTGTTACACCATGAACGAGCTTTCATAACTGCAAACATACCCAGTGTTTCATCCTACACATCAAACAACACAGTCCAAGTTTAAATACACATTTCTGATTGTCTACAAAACTTTGTGAAACATGCAAACAGAAAGTGAAGTGTCTCCAGTGTTTTCCAAGATATCCATCATGATACAGTACTGTATTGACCCTACGTGCAGGTGATATCCCCAAGTCGGCTACAAATACTCCCCCAAATCAGGGCTTTCCCGTCAGTTCATTTATCTCATCATTACACGAGGGAGTAAAAGATGAACTGGTTGATCTTCACGCTTTTTGTTTCAGTTGGCCTTTGTGCCACAGGTCAAGCCAAAGGTATTCTGACTCTCTTTAACTAACTGTACAAACCATAGTTGATAGAACTAACTGGTTATGAAGCTCAACAAACTTCAAAAGGAGTGTACAAAGCTGCTTTGTTTTA
>JANSTQ010166375.1:0-10435 GCA_026167885.1 Bergia puertoricense
TGTACCTGGGTGGTAAGAGTACCTGTGTGGAAAGAATACCTGGGTGATAAAAGTACCTGGTTGGTAAGAATACCTGGTTGGTAAAAGTACTCTGCTCAGATAGAAGGCAAGGGTCAAGTTCTCTAACTTTATTCCCAGCGACGTTTCGGGCTTGTTTATGTTGGTAATTCGAACTTGCACTTGTTGCTTGAAGAGGCGTCTTTTCCGTACCGTAATTCGAACTTGCACTTGAGTTCGGCTTACAAAGGGCTTCTCTATACCGCAAAATAACTTCGGCTTTAGAAAGTATTTAGTCTTAGTCAATCGACTCTGAGCTGCATGGATGTTTAGTCTCGCAGATTCGACGACTTGTGTCAATTGTCTACCAGAGATTTTCAAAATCAGTTCAATTTAAAAGCAGTACTCTTCCCGGTCCTTTTTTTTTTTTATCGCTGATATGTATTCTTGATTCCTGATACATGACACAGATTTGACCCGCACAGATATTTTACAAAATACAATATAAATGTTTTGTCAACTAATGCAGAGCTCAGCTCAGTTAATGAATCAGTCAGTCATTCAAATATGTTTGATAAAACAAATTATTTTGAGAAACTGCGTCCGCTCGTTGCTTGCCTGCCCTGGTGCATCTCTCGCTGAAGGGACTTCTTTCAACTGTACTGCGATTATTCTCAGCTAATTTTGCGCCGAAATGAGAACAATTCAGTCACATATTACTAAGTTCAAAATTAAATTTTTCCAAGTACAAGGAAACAAAATAGTTTTGGTTTATTTATATTTACTTTATTTTACATTTTATTTCAAAGAACGTGATTGCGTTGCTCGTGTGAAAGTTCGGTAAACAATAGTGATTGCTATATAACTTGAACAATATGAACGTGTGTGGTGTTGTTGTTGAAATAATATTTAATAATAGTAATGACGATGAAAACAAAATAATGTTAACAATAACAAGAAGAATAATAATGTTAATATAATCTATTTCAGAACAGAGGTTTTCGTGGTTTCTCTAAACCTTACATATATCACGAGATTTTTTAACATTTCTTTTTCATTTTTTTTTTCGCTTTAGACCCATTCCTTAATCTACCTGAGTTGGTGGTTAAAGTATCTGGGTGGTAAGAGTACCTGGTTGCTAAGAGTACCTGGGTGGTAAGAGTACATGGGTAGTAAGAGTACCTGGTTGGTAAGAGTGCCAGGTTGGTAAGAGTACCTGGTTGGTAAGAGTACCTGGGTGGAAAGAGTACCTGGCTGGTAAGAGTACCTGGGTGGTAAGAGTACTAGGATGGTAAAAGTACCTGTGTTGTTGGAAATCCTCGGTGGTTATAGTACCTGGGTAGTAAGAGTACCTGATTGGTAAGAGTACCTGGGTGGTAAGAGTACTTGGGTGGCAAGAGTACCTGGTTGGTAAGAGTACTTGGATGGTAAGTGTACCTGGTTGTTAAGAGTACCTGGGTAGTATGAGTACCTGGGTGGAAAGAGTACCCGGGTGGTAAGAGTACCTGGGTGGTACGGGTACCTGGTTGGTAAGAGTACTAGGATGATAAAAGTACCTGTGTTGCTAGAAATCCTCGGTGGTTATAGCACCTGGTTGGTAAGAATACCTGGTTGGTAAGAGTACCTGGTTGATGAGAGTACCTGGTTGCTAAGAGTAGCTGGGTGGTAAGAGTACCTGGTTGGTAAGAGTATCTGGGTGGTAAGAGTACCTATTTGGTTATAGTGCCTGGTTGGTAAGAGTACCTGGGTAGTAAGAGTACCTGGCTGGTAAGAGTACCCGGGTGGTAAGAGTACCTGGGTGGTAAGAGTACCTGGGTGGTAAGAGTAACTGGGTGGTAAGAGTACTATGATGTTAAAAGTACCTGAGTTGTTAGAAATCATCGGTGGTTATAGTACCTGGTTGGTAAGAGTACCTGGTTAGTTATAGTACCTGGGTGGTAAGAGTACATGGGTAGTAAGAGTACCTGAGTTGTTAAAGTACTTCGGTGAATACGTGAGTTGGAAGACTACCTGCCATGTGGTCGGTGTGTCGTAAATGTTGTTACTGAAACAATATTTATTATTAGTAATGACGATGATAACAAAATAATCTTAACAATAACAAGAAGAATAACAATTTTAATATAATCTATTTGAGAACAGAGGTTTTCGTGATTTCTCTAAAGCTTACATATATCACCAGATTTCCAACAGGTTCTCGAAGGATATTTGTGAAAACTGAAAATGAATTAACTCCATCTTGTCAGATCTTTGTGGCAAGGGCACGGATTCCGCCAAATTTTGTAAGCAAATCATAACACGATTGTACATGTTGTTTATACTTACAGGTCACAACGGCTCCAATGCCAAATTACAATAAATATACTATGAAAGTATTCAAGCCAGACCCATATAGAAGGATCGTTCCGATACCCTCCTCACCTCCTCCAAGACTCCATGTTGGTAAGTTTGCCTATAATAATTAACATCATGCTATTGCCTTATCAAACAAACAATAGGAAGTATGTGGTTAAAGAACTGGGTCTACTTGTGGTGTTTATATTTGCTAATTTTTGTTGTCTCCTTATAGGCCCATAAAATATCATACAAAAATAACTGCTGACCAATAAGACGAACTCTTGATAAACAGATCTATGTCTAAATCACAGCAGGACAATAGTCATCATTTTTGCATTAAAGGGAGTTTAATTCAAGTTGATTACAGCTGTGTACAGTACAAAGGCTTGGGATTACATAGTTAATTTCAATTTAGCTAAAATACTTGGAAATTAAATGGCCAAGACAACGATTACTTGAGCGAAATTCTTGTATCACAAAGGAGAAGTCATCTGCAGTCAATCTTATAGCAAATCTCTAGCAATTGATGTAATCTAGTCTATTGCCCAGAAAAAAACTTACTCGTAGAAGAAAGGGTACCGATAAATCGTACATTATATATATATATATATTTACGGAGGATGTGCTGTTGGTATTTTGCTGTTGTTTGAACTGGTTTTTCTTCTTTTGTACCTAAAATGGAAAAAAAAATCCTTCTAAACACGGTAAATAGAACCCTTTTCGGTAGTGTAGATTTAAGAGCAGGAATAAGTCAATTTGTAACCCAAATGGAATTGCGGAATGGATGGCGAACGAAAAAGTCCGTGTCATTTTTAAAGTCAAAGGCTTGACTTCCACAGTTGATGTTTTTCATAGAGCTTGTTAAAGAAAACTTTCTTGTTTTACTGATATTGATAAATTAACCTTATTGCCATGACAATAACCTCTTAACCGTACCAAGTCTATTTTCATAACAATAACTTTTGAGTCCTACGAATTTTAAAACTACGAAATAATGCGCAACTGTGAATTGAGAAACTCCATAATTTAAGTTGCGATGGCCCAAAAAAAAAACCCAGAATGTATTTGGTATGTCAACTTTCTATTGTTTCTTATTGAAAATTAAAAAAATATTGGGATAGGATTTGGAACGGTTTCAATTTTTGAGTATGCAACGCTTCGACAACATTTGCTGTAATTTCTAAAACCTATGAATTTGATAAGAAAAAGTTGTCTTGATATTGTACCATGACACATTTTTGATGGTTTTTGTTTGAAACTAACTATCGTGTTAACTTTGTTTTTTCAATAGAGTTTGATCACAATGCCTTCATATCGTACAGCCGTCAAGGTGCATGAGAACTTTCTTTGAACCCAATTTTACCGCTCCCGGATAAACAGGATTTCCAGGACAATAAAACCTTGTTACCAGCCTCAAAAGAAGCCAAAAGCGTAATTGCAAATTCCAAGTAGACCAAGACTTATACTGGAACGGTGACAATTCTGAAGTATAAGTTACACAAACTTATGTATCTTGACAGTCGAGGTCTGATTAAACATAGATTATTTAAAAGTATCTTGAAAGACAAGTGTTTGAATGGCATAGATTTATAAGTATGTATCTTGGAAGAATTAGAGTTACATGAAGGACTTAGCAATTCCAAAATGTCCGGTTAACAGGACTACTTTTGGATTTAAAGGTTTTGAAAAAAACTTCATATTGCACCAATTTCTTCTACATTTTTGCAAATTCTTTTTTGGTGTGAAATGGTGTTTTATGTTTGAACAGTTTTCATAAAAGACTCAAAAATAATTTTTTGTTCTTATTTTAGAACAAACTCCAAAGCATGGCTACAGATAAAACTGAAGATGATATTTTATACCTATAGCTATTTCTTAGCAAAAAGTAAAAAAAAATTAACATCTGACAAAAAAGTTAAAGAAAATAATTCTGACAAAAAGAAATTGTTGAATTGCTGTTTTCTTCGGTTCACCGCATCATTGGATTACAAAATGTGTCAGAGAGTTTCAAAAAAACGTGCAAAAGCTAATACTCAAATGTTTATACTGCAAGAATGAAATTTTAGAGACATATGGTTGTTTTTGTCAGGTTCAAGGGCTGGGCGAGGGTATAATTGCCCATACCAAGATTATCCAAGGGTAACAAAAGACTGTTAAGAGACATTGAAAAAGGGAATGGTATGGTGTAAAGACACTACAGGTGAAAAAAAAAAGAAGTTAGCTAGTTGTAAGTACCCGAGTAAATGTTTAAATTTTTGAAAATTTATGAAAATAAATTTGTCATCAACTGGTGCTGCTTCATATCGTTTGAACCCGGTATGTGATTGCATTTTGGTCAAATTGCTTGGATGGGAGGAAAATATAGGGGTAGATTGTCAGTTAACAGAACCACAAATGGGTACTTTTTTTATAAATACCTCTCCTGAACCGTTGCAACTTTGAATGACTTTAGGTGATTTAAAGCGACTTAAGGACAATTTGTCCCGAAAACTTGACAACTCTAATTTGTGCGATTTAAGGCGATTTAAGACAACTTTAGGGAAAATTCTCCCTCAAACCTCTGCAACTTTGTGCGACTTAAAGAGAAATCATCACCCAGACCTGGGCGACTTTGAGCGACATTGCGCGACTTAAGGCGACTTTACACGTTTTAAGGCAACTTTGCACGACGTAAGACTACTTTGAACAACTTAAGGCGACTTTGGGTCCCAGAGTAGGCCTTTATGTCCTTGAGCAAGATACTTTACTCGACACACTCCATTCGATTCAGTTGTATAAATGAGCAGCAGCTTCAGGTGGGGGCTAAACTGCGATTGGTTAATACCCTGTCTTGGGGAAGTCACAGACTCTCTTCCACTCAACGCTACAGAAACCGAAGATAAGCACTGGCCTTATGAGCCACTTGGTTTGGGTTTACTAAATGTTTATATTCTTTTTAGAGCATTTATAAGACCTTACGACAATCAACCAATAAATTACATTTTTAGATTCATTTGTTACACCATCTATAGGATCAATCAAGGTATTAGCACGAGTTTAACGGTTTAGAAAAACTATTATAAAGTCATAACAATTTTATTTTGATAGTTTTGCCTTCCCCACTAGGCCAGTTTATTCTAAATGGTCTACAAAATTTTATATGATAGATTATAAAAACTTTTAAAAGGATAGAAAGAGAAGTAATTTCCAAAGTATGATATCTTGCGTTTACTTTACAACTAATTGACTCTAAAGCTAGTCTTCCCAAGGGAAGATGGAAATAATAGGAGTGGTGTTTGTTCTCCTTAGTTGTTTTGTTTACCGATTATCGTTTTTGAGCGCTTGTCCTGTTTAATACTTTGTAGGTCCTCGATGGGTTTTCCATCCTGCGTTTCGCTATATAACTTTTAAAAATAGCGATTAAATATAAGTACATCTATGACAGTAGGATGGGCAAAAAAAAATTATTGCATTTCGAAGTAAATTAGTTTTTATTGAAAGTTTTCATCGTAGAGCTTGTCGATCCCATACTGTTAGAAAGGGAGATATCGCGCAGTTTCTCTTCACTGTTGCGTCGACCAGTGCGTACTTTACAAAGTTATTACTGTTTAGTTTTTTAGTATGGAAAAGACAGAAACAAGTTATTTATTAATGACAAAACGGCCGTATCTTTGCAATCATTTACTGAAGGGAAGGGTATCCTTTGGGTTCGCAACAACTCGAGTGCAAGTGGACGACTTTAAAGATAATTGCTAGAAATAACTACAAAACAAATAACCTTTTCTTACGAAATCACGTTATAGAAGGCAAGACCTGACTCTGGTTTGTTTTTTTTAAAAACTTTCATTTTAATGGCGCGCTTGTTAAAACCAGACGGTTAAAAGTTGGTAAATTTGGCCAATTATGAATATTTAATGAGTTCAGACTTTTGATTGACGTTTCTCCAGAACGATGAACATTTCAAACAAACCACTGCACATGTGTAATGCGTAAGTGAAAAGGTGCCAGTGTGGCGAGTTTAAAGAAAATCGGAGACGGGCACTGTAGAGTCGCTTTCATGGTTTTTACATTTAATTGCAAACAAAGTTGTTAATCTGGAGATAATTTTTGTTGTATTATTTTTACGTATGGCCTGTTTCGTATGGGGTCATTTATAATTACTTTCTTATTACATCGCCTCTGAAAATCTTCTCACTATATAAACTTTGTTCGAAATGAAAATTTTCGAAATTAAAATTAATTTAGTTTCGGCTTGAAGTATGTTGTTAGCCAGTTCTTGCATGTACATTTTATGGCTTTAAGACTCAAGGCTCTTATTAAAAGTAATGTAAACAGTAAAGCACAGACTGTCTGTGTATTTTGTTCACTTTAGCTCAAAGCATTACATTTCAATGGAAGTGTTCCAACAACAAACCAAGCGGCACATTGGGAATATTAAACATCCGCCATCTTTTGTTAACGAGTACCAATATTTAGTTACAAAAATATATTACCAATAAACCTAAGCTTTTGAGAAAGTAAGTTTGACAGCCGCAAATACATGTATATACGGATTAGGTTGAACAAAGGCACCGAAACTGAAATGCTGAATGCGTGCGTTAACTGATGTAATTACGGTATGCTTACGGCAAAGGTCGCCAATCTATCAAAATTTCCTAAGAATTCAGCAAATCTTTGTTCTTTTTTTCCCCACTTGATTAGCTATCCAGACGATTGTTTTCAAATGTTGGAGAGATCAAAAGGGAGGGTTGAGCAACAACATAAATTAAGAGAAGAAAATAATCTTGGTAAATAGCGTCTTCTGCAACAGTAAAACAAGTAAGAGTTTTATGAGTTAGCTCAAAAATTGTCGAAGCGTTACTAAAAGGATCCAGCTGCAAACATTTTGGCCTTTGAACGAGTAAGTGCAACATTAGACTAAAAATATTTTTAGTATACATGTAAATTCTAGGAATTTGTGAACAATACTCTTTTTGCTTTTTGGTTTATGCTATAAATTGTTCTTATTTAGCGTATAGAATAATTTCATTTCACTAACTGAGAAAAAAAAAACTACGCGTGCTCGGAGGAAGGCAACATTTGACTATTCTTAAACGCACTCTGCAATAAACAGACAAACGTAACAGTGGGTGCGACTTGGAGCGGAAGAAGGCACACCATTTTCCGCTAGTAATGGAGCACGATAACTCGCTATTTTGCCTCATTCATGTTCCAGGGACTTAACATTATTCAACTTCCTTCATTATCGTACTCAAGCAATACTAAAATACGTTCACTTCACGCAACAGGCTATCGAAGAAGTCAGGAAAAATCTACTTTTTCGTTCATTAAACTCATCAATTGAGCCATAGACAACTTTTCCCCTTGGAGAAACGGTCAATATTATTAGGTTATTGCTATACTACCAAGCTTTTTTGCCGATTCATAACATAGTCAGTAAGTAACTCATAAAAACCAAAATCTCTATGAAAAAAAAAAAAAAGGATTAAATTTACGAGATTGGCGTTTGGGGCACCATGGTAATTTTTTTTTCCTTTTACAAAATCACAAAATTATAAAATTTACTTAATTTTTTTTCCATATTGATTTGCAAACGGTTTAGGGGTGTTTCCTTCCAATAATGTAAAGACTATATTCGTATTGGCTTTCTTCACTTTCCTCACTGGATTAAACTAGGAGCTACGTGCCGGCATTGAATTTGATGGAGCCCTTTTTGATTAACACAATCAACCTTAAACACTTTCACTTACGGATTGGCGGAAAATAACAAGAATATCCGCAGGTTACGTTGGTATGGCAACAAAATGACTCACGTTTGAAAGAAATTAAGGTGACGTTACACTGACAATTTTTCGCATTAAAAATTTAGATCGTGTAACATGTCACCTGGTTCCGATTTTTAACGCTATTTGACGTTGCCGCAATATGTTGCAAATTTTTGAAGGTGTTCAAAACCCACAACACTGTTGTCAGAAGTTTGTTAGGTCGGTAGTGTGTAAAGGTGATGTTACATGGAACGATTTTTAGGACAACATCGATGCGCGAAAAGTCGTAACGTGTAACATCACCCGCAGGCGGTGGGAAACGTTGGTTATGAGTATCAATGAGATGTTTAGATGACATAGAATAACTTAAAACCTTTGTTGATGTGTCTTTGTTTCTGCTCACGAGGTCCTGTTTCCCATATAAACCTTATCTGCAAACCGAGATCGGATGTTCTGTGCTTATTTTGAAGTGAATTTTCCCAAACACTCGCTTGAAAGAAGTCCATTGCGCGGCCTATTCAATGCTTACGTCATATCAAAAATTTAACAGAAGAAGAAAATTAACAGAGTACGATATTTGTGGCGATTGTTAAATCATGCGTGTGTAGGGCACTATTCCATATAAGGAAACCTGCCTGGCTTTTCTTGCCTTTGTCCTCCAAACAAGGAAACCTGCCTGGCTTCAGTTTCGTGGTGGTGACGTTTCACTCGTGCATGGCCACTGGAGTGTGTGGGAAAATTCACTTTAAAAAACGCAGAACATTCTATCGCGGCTTGGTTCATGTGGGAAATAGGACTTCGTGAGCACAAATCAACACACATCAGAAAAGGTTTGAGTTATTTTGTGTCATTTAAACATGTCATTGACACTCGTAACCAACGTTTCCCACTGCCCGTGCATCACCTTATAATTCTTTACACCCCTTCCTCTGTTTCCTTTTTTTATAACTGTGTCACAGAGACAGAAAAAACTGTCAACTGATAAAAAAAAGAGGTTTCGGAAAATTTTATGTATGAAAATTAATTGAGTTTCATCAAACTACATCTCAAAGCGAAATTTTCTTCATGTCATTATTCCCAAATCAATAGCTTGAAAAGAAGGGTTTTTAAAGATCAATTATAAAAAGTAAGATAATGTCTTTTAAACTCAAAATCATAAAATTGAAGAAGAAAGAAATAAAAAAAGTAACGTATTTGTGACTCATATTTAATGCTTTTCAATTCCTCGGCGTGGCTTTGAGTTCGTTTTCGGAATCTAATTCAGTTAGGATATTAACGTGGCGGCTTGCTAGCCGACGTACAAAGCTGCCGGTTTTGCGTATATTGTAGTTTCAATTGACAATGAAACGTCTAGGATAAATCTAATTGAGCTTGTGAATTGGCGTATTTTTCTTGATTAATTTTAGGTTTTAGATAACTTTAATAAAAGATAAATTCAAAAACGAGAATAATGCAACTTTCGTTTTAATTACGTAAAGGACTAATTATCTGTTTCCTTCCAAGCACAGCACAGTTTATGAGACACCCTTCTCTTCAAATTTCTCGTGTTTCTCGAGTACTGATCAGTGTCGTACCTATATCGATGAAGAGTGTTAATTAAAACTGGAACACGTCAAGTATGGAATTTAGATTACCCGAAAAAGAGTATAACATGTTTCGTTTCCATAATTCTGACTTAAATGCTAGACAAAGTTATTTGATACGGCTTATGTTAACATTACAACAGGCCATTACTCGACAGAAAGCTGAATTGATCGGAACTTTATGGTTGTTTTGTCTCTCGAACTGCATTTAAGAAAATATTGAAGCGGACGGGAGAGAATTTGACTAGAGTGAAAAGTAAATATCCTTTACAGAGAATGTTTTCTATTAACAGTGCCTGTTGTTGTGTTCAGAAACCCTTATCAAACTTGAAAATCATTTAATTATTTTTGTAAATTACAGCTGATCTAACTAAAAATCAATGATAACAGTAAAATTTCAGTTTGGACATGTGCTGAATATCAAGCTACTAGAATCAGTTTAAACAAGAAATGTTAATTAGCCAATTTTAATTAAAAAGAGTTATTAATTTTTACTACACTTTTGGAACAACTTCTTGAAAAGACCAGATTGCGTTTTGATTAACATATTTGACTATTTTGCATTTGAATTAACTAAGGAGATAACAAGTTTAGTCGCTCTTCCAAAACAGCAGATTTTAAATAGGCCACTGTACTCAAGTCTCGTTCAAACGCCCAATTACTGGAACCAATAAAACTGAAAGAAAAAAAAAACTGAAAGCTTTTACAAAAAGGTGTTGAAAAGTTTTAGTTTCTTTCATGATATTTAATAAATGAGTACGTTGCTTTAAAAGT
>JANSTQ010166386.1:0-10433 GCA_026167885.1 Bergia puertoricense
GACCCAGGTACGGCGTATGAATCAGCCGGCCCTCCAAAGTCGCTCTAAAGTCGAACTTTATTGAGTTAGGTTCGGCACATGAGTGGAGCGGCGTTTGGATCGGGCCCGAGGAACGTTCTTACTTCTGGCATTTTCAGCCTCAACGATTTTATAAAAATGATTTTACAAAAAGGAAGGAACTACTCTCATACAGCCATTGCAGAACATTAATCTTTAATTTCAATTTATTCAGCCAATAATGAGATGTTTTTCCTTGATCCAAACTCAGTAACAACACCTTTTTGTGCCTTAAAAGAATAATTACAATGTAATGTCCCACTCACAATTTTGCTGAGCCATCTCGTGTACCAGCACAGGAATGACGCTCAACAACTTTGAATCAAAACATTTCTTCGCTTTCCAAAAACTCCAACAAAATTGTATTTTAGCTCTTCGTCGTTCTGAACAATTCTCATGATTTACAGACGTTTTTGAGTGTGATTTTTAAAGAATTTTCCTTGTTAAAGTGTAGTAATTTTTCTGGTGGTAAAGATCCTGGTGAGAGCTTCAAATTGCAGTCCACTACACACCCATAAGCAAACGGTGCAAGCCTACACCGCGCACCAGCACGCGTGCAAAAACGCGTAGAACACGCCCGTACAAAAAGGCACGGCACTCATGCAGCCATACAAAATCGTGCGGCATACGCCCGTGCGCAAACAAATGGCAACGCTGCAGAAAGGCACATCTAGATATAAAATTGCCTGAAATTCATTTTTTTGAGTTGCTATTAACATAACGCTATATGGCAGGCTGTCGTACTACAGGCAATTTTTTAGCCACGATTTCGTCGGTTCTCGAGCAGGTGGTTTATTGTCGTTATTACTAGTGTACAGCAGGTGGCTGTTTCTTCATGAGTAGATCAATTTCTTTAATACAGTGGAACCCCGATTTAACGATGTACAAAGGGACCAGCGAAATTGCATCGTCATAACGGAAGATCGTTATAAACGAACTCCCGATACAAGGATTTGGCGGAAAGACGGCCAAAATAATCGTTATATCGGGATATAGTCAACAAATAGTTTCCCCTGTACGGTGAATAAATCTATCTGGTCTACCATATATTTCACTTTAAAGTTTAGTAACAAACTGTTGACAGAATTTTTGCAGTCTTAGGCAATTAATTTTTAAAATGCAATTACTGTAGCTGAATAAAGCTTTGTCATCTCTTCTTCTCTTATCTATTATGCGCTCGGGCTGCAACGTTCTGATCGTTATACCGGGAATTTCGTTATACCGAAGATTATTAAATCGGAGTTCTGCACCATACATTTTGCTGTAGCATTGGCCAGGCTGAAGAATTTTTATCGTTATATCGGGAATATTGTTAAATCGACGATCGTTGAATCGGGGTTCCACTGTAAAATAATGAATCCACAAGAGAAAACAAAACATTGTTTATATTCAATCTTTCTGTAGAAAGCTTACAGATCGTTGAGTTAGTAGCTCGTTCTATTTTTAGACAAAAAAAATCAATTCTGCAATCCCCAGGTAAATACGGAATATAGTATTACTGAGTTAATTTTTCCAGAAAACTTGTTAATCTTACTTGTATACACTGCTTGTCAAAAATACCGATAAAATGAACTCCAGCTGGCTTCGATTTATATAAAAATGACTTACATTTAAAACACTAAAGTACATGACGAATCCAGGTGCTGCGGAGGTCATTCGCTTTATGGGGACACCCCCTCTATCGAAAACACTAGTTTAAGCTTATGATAGTTTCCAGACAGTGTGACTTAAGACATTTCTCTACACCTTTCTTCAATTTAGTTTTCATTCTTCTTCCGGATTACAAGTATTCGAAACTGTTTTCTCATTATACAAGATTATACTTAAAAGGCCCCGTAAACTTACTTTTATGAAAATTTTATTTGTGTCGTTGCATCATAAACCAGGCCACTCACACAGCGAAATTGTACGGAACTTCAAGTCCTGTGAAAAAGCTGTTTACGCTTTTTATAACGCAAAGAGTAGACCTCGAATTGAAGAACTCTATACTCTATGCTTTATACTTACTATAGCTGAGTTTTTTTAAAAATTCGTTTAAATGGAATTTTGTTTTAGAATTTTCGAGTTCATAGAGTCAAGAAGAGCTTTGGAAGCGATGTTTATAATATTGCGAAAATTAAGTCGTCTTTGAACAAACAATTTTATTTCTCCGTTTATTGCTAGCTGTTCGCCAGGAGAATAACTTTTAATATTCACATACACACATATATACACTTCGTAAGTGTCTAAAGTACTGAGTCGCTTTCCAAACCTGATGATGATCGAAATGGCTGAAAACGTTTGTGATAACAATTAAACATACTTTAAAACAGTGTTAACCTTAAAAAGGAATTGTTTCATGGTATGATTGCGCAATCTTCCCACCTTTTAAAATAATAGTTAAGCAAGGTTACACCTGGTTAGCTATACTTAAACCGGCTTACGATACTTTACTGTGCCTGATTTTACTTGATTATGCTTCCCTGTGCTTGACGATACTTTGGCTATGCTTACATATGCTTTGGTTTTGCTTGGCTATGCTTTCCTTCGTTTACCCGTATATCGCCTATATCTACATTTTATTGAATCAATAAAAGTTCCCCTTGAATATACAATACCACGGTATCTTCTACTAAAACAAATGTCAATACAGTGTTACTATACGGAGTTGTGATACAGTATGGCGGACCACAAAAGGCTATGTCGAGGAAAGTCTAGGAATTTGTAAAAAATGATTAAGGAAAACTTGATAATATTGTGCCCTGAAACAAACCGGAACGAAGAACTTTGAGAAAAAACTGTTCAAGAATTAGTGAAGCACCCCATTAACAGAAGCAAATGGATCAGGATAGGTCATACTTTAAGGAAGACTGGGACACACATTACAAAACAGACAAACCAGGATTGAACGTAGAATAATTCAAGAGAAAAGGAAAAAAGGAAGGCCACGAAGTACGTGTTGCAGCGAAGTTGATGCGAAGAAAGCAACAGAGGGTTACAATTACAGATGAAGTCAACGTTAGCCAGTGACCCAAATTCGTGTCCGCTGGAAATTTGTAGTTAATAGCCTGTGCTCACCAAGGGCTATAAATTTTGATGATGATGATGATGGTGATGATGATGGTGATAATGATAATGTACTTACCACATGTACTTGTTTCACACTTAGCACTCTCCGGTGAACAAAGTCTATTATTATTCTCTGAAATCAATGAGGCTGGATACAAATAAAAGTTATCTTCGGAGATTCAGGGATGGTCTCTCGGGCGGGAAAAAGTTCAGGACTGAAATAAAAGGATTGTCCCTGGGTTTCCGGGAAAAAAATATCAGATTTTGTCGAGCAACCACCGTAACGAGGATGTATTATTATAGGAAATTGCGTTGCTTGTCAATCATATGTCTCGACGGTAATGGTTTAATCTTCTACTGTACGTATTAATTATCATCGATTTTACATTTTTACACAGAGGGCAAGAGCTGTGAAGTGCTCGTTGAGAGAAATTGCCACTCAAAAGGGGTCACCAGTTTTGCCGAGTTGTACAAACGGCTGTTCTCCTTTTTGAGGATTACGCCGGCGGACACTGAACTTTGCCACAGGTACGAAGGACATCTATCTTACACACATACAATGATAATAATAATAATAATTTTAATAAATGATAATGTAATTACTCATCATTTAGTACTTTTAATTTTGGAAGTGAAAGGGTTAACAAGGAGAAGGGTACATGCATATAAAAGTGTCGGAGATGTATGAAGGGTTTTGGGGTTTGAAATTCGCAATTTAAATTGTTTTGCTCTGTTTAAGGTTTTTTGAGGTGCAGAATGTTGATTGGTATTCATTTGACATTTTTTAGCTGAGAATGGATTGTTTGAGTTTTGACTAAAGATTGGCATTTGGGATTATTAACATTTCCCAGTCACTTGTATATCGTAGAGCCCCGATAACCACCCTACACGAGGTGCCTTTTAGAGAGAGATAAGAAAATAGATGACGAAATTGTTAAAGGTTTTAAGTAAGTTTAATGCAGTTTTAAATAAAGTTTGCAAATATTAAAAGGATGATTCATTGAATGGTGTTGATATCTACCATTTCCTCAGCAAAAAGGCAATCAACTGTGTTTACGGCAAATGCGGGGATTATCGTTGTGAATGTCTTCCCTGTTGGAAAGGAGAAAGCTGCGATGTTCTTGGTGAGTCAATGACAAAAATAATGTCAGTGTCAACGACAAAGACAACTACAGTGACAATGACAGTCGTAACGACAACGACAACAACAATGACAATGACGATGACAGAGACAAGGACAATGACAATGACAATGACAATGACAAGGACAAGGACAAGGTCAATGACAATGACAATGAAAATGACAATGACAATGACAATGACAGCAACAACGACAACGACAATAACAGTGACAATGACAATGATAACGGCAACGGCAACGACAATGACAACAACAACGACATCGACAGCGACAATGACAATGGCAATGACAACGGCAACGACAGAGACAGCGACAACGACAACAACAATGACAACAACGACAACGACAACGACAATAACAATGACAGTGACAACGATAACGGCGACGGCGACGGCGACGGCGACGGCAACGACAATGACAATGACAATGACAACAACAACGACAACAACAATGACAACGACAGTGACAACGACAACCGTCTCAGTGAAAATGACTTGATCAGAAACACTCTTTTTAAAGTGAGAGTGTAAGAAGTGAATCTAGGTGATCGGGCATCCGTCACGTTTTAAAAGTATTCCAGTCAGTGGGCATTAGCTAGTCACGGTGTACTAAAAGCACTATTCCAGAAGGCAGTTAAGCGAGCCCGAGATGTTCAAGCACTGCTCCTATTTTTTAAACTTTCAGTTATTCACTGCAGTTAAGCTATAAAATAATCTACATCAGGCCAAAACATTTGAAACAAACGCTGAATTTTCTACCAAAGTACCTACATCTTCAGCTGATAACCTTTCAGCAGTAAAAGTTTTTATACGTTTTAGACACATTCAAAAAGTTTGAGAAATTTTTAAATGGTTGCTATTTTGTGATTGTGCTGCGTGTGTGAGGGGATGATGCTACAGGAATTTCTAAATTCACTCGACATCAGATTCAAGATGGCGGACACAAACTTAGTCCCAGTTTCTCGGGTTTGTTCAAAGTGACTGGGACACAATTGTAGTAAAATCTGATAGGAATGGAGTGCAGGAGTCCCAGGTTTGATATTTACTAATACTCATAGCTTCGTTTTTAGCTCCTTTTCTTTAGGTTCTCTTTTAACATGCAATTTTTCTCAGTATGAGTGTTCGTTCTTGGTGTGATGTGTAGCTGATATCGAGTGAGTGAGTAAGTAAAACTTTGGTAATACCATACAGCAGTTGAGTCAGGCGTTCCTAGCCTGCGATAACAATTCGCCTGGATGGGAGATAGACGCCCACATGGACATTCAAACTAACGGGCTCGTGATTTTTTATATTATTAGACAACAAACACGTGCCGAAGTTCGAACAACCGATCTATGATGTTCAGATACCAAAGGACGTGTCAGTAGGGTCCACGGTCACTGTGGTCAGCGCTGTCGACCGTGATTCCAAAGTTTGCGAGGGCAGGAGTGAGGACTGTGCATGCGCAGAAGTAACATACAACATCGAGAATGGTGACGAGGACGGCCATTTCGAGGTTAGCCATCGTTTAGCTTTATAACAAACACGCATTACAGATTAAACGAAAACAGATGTGGATCTTAAGTTAAGCATTAAAAAAGGGGACAAAATCAAAGAACAGTTTTGCCTCGGCTACAACGAAGTAATTGTCAGTACGGTGACTACTTAGTTTACAGTGAATCGTAGATCTCAAGCTTCAGGGGGTGGGGTCAAACACGCATTCGAACGCCAAGACCCGCTTGGGTTGTAGACAAACCCGCATTTGTGTTCTGCATTTCTTGAGCTAACACTCATCCGTGGTAATTGTTGCTGTCTGTTGTTCCCAACGTACATGAAAGTTGAGTCCTACAAGTAAACGACAGGTGTTATTGGTCACAACTGAATCAATTTATTGTGTAAAAAAACAATCAATCTAATATCATAAGGTACACTTCACTAGACTTGAGTTTATTATTTGCAGATCAAATCCAAGACTGGAGTGCTTTCTGTTGGAAAGAGTCTGGAAACTAGTGAAAAGAAAGCCTTTAAACTAACCATCTCTGCCTCAAACAACGAGGAGGATTCTGGGACTAAGTCGGCTGCAAAAGTGCGCATTTCAGTGGTGCTAGAAAAGACTGGGTCTAGGAAGCGAAGGTCCATCGAAGGACATCATCGCTCGCGGCGTGCCATTCTACAAGTGAGTAGCTTAATTCCACATATATATCTAAAGCTCTTAGTGGAAAGCAAACTTACTTCTATCTTTGATGAGAGCGGCTTGATATCAGTAACGACTTTATGAATAAAAGAGCTTCATAACTGGTTATTGGATTACTAGCTTTTTGATTGGATTCGTAACTGATAGTTAAAAGCTTATAACCATCAAACATGCCTTATATGGAAAACAACTATTTCTAAACAAAACAATATTTTCTTAAAACCGAAGTCAAACTTTAAAATCTTCCTGATTTGCACTTGATTCTGCTTGGTTTACAATTAATTCTCTTGGTTTTTACGACGCAGATTCAAAAAGAGTGTTTTCATTCTGTATTTAATAAAACAATTATTTCACGGTGGCAAACTCAGTGTCAGTGACCCTGACAATGACAGTGACAATGACAACAAGAGAAGTAGTGATAGTAACAGTGATAAGGACAATGATTATGAAAGCTAGATCAACAATAAAATTGACAATAATAATGACACTGACAATGACAATGACAATAACAATGACATTGTCAATAATAGTGACAGTTACAGTGACAGTGTCAGTGATAGTGACACCGACACTGATAATGGCAATGACAATAACAATGACAATTACGGTGAAAGTTACAGTGAAAGCAATGGCAAAAAAGACAATGATATTGACAGCGGAAGTGACAATAATAACGACATTGACAATGACAAAGACAGTGACAATGAGAATGACACTGACATTGACAGTAATTAAGAGTGACAGGGGTAATTACAGTCGCAGTGACAGTGGCAATAGATGTCACCGAAACCAACTAAATATATATTTCCTTTTTTGTCTGCATTTTAACACATTTTTTTAACCATGGCAGGGCCAATCGACTTTAATCCCAACATTTAAGCCAGTTGTCTCTAATGTCACCTACTATAACGTGGGCGACGAGATCAACTTCATCTTCAACCTGAGCCACAACGCCTCGGCAGCTTCTAAAAATCCCATCAGGAACCTGCAGATAACGTTTAATTCCAAATATCTGCAACCAAAAACTGATTCTGTTATTACAGTGGCTGGTTCAGTTTCAATCAGCGGGAGTGTGACATACGACGGGAAAACTGCTATGTTTCAAGTTTCTGATTTGGCGTCTGGTCAAGAGCTGGCGGTACAGTTTTCGGGTATAGTCCTGGACACGATCCACCCTTTGGCCAACCTGTATTTTACAGCGGATATTAATGGGACAGACTCAGGTGGAGGAAACCAGTACCCTTCGGGACCACACCCATCCACACCAACGCTGTATGCTGTTTTCCCTAAGGTCACTTTACAGAGGACGTCGATGTCCGGTACGTAACTGAACAAAAACATTTGCTGTTAAAAAGACATGGGCAGGCCTTTCACATACTTTGTTGATACTTTTGTGGGGTGAACATCTGCAATTTTCCCTTTATTGCTTCATTTATTGCTTAATTATTTTATTGCTTTATTGTTTTGTTGCTTTGATGCTTCTTGCATACTGCTTTACAGCGTGAAATTTAAAGTGAAACATCTGAATGAAAAATATAGAACTAAGATCCGTCAAGATTTTCTTAAGTCGCGTACATTTTTAACTTTCCGTCTTCAAGGCTTAACATTTTCAAATGAGAAGATTTATGTACACGCCCAATTTGTCTAGACAAAGATATAGGGATGACGTAGACATGGACATACTCATAGACGTGAACATAGACTTGGACATAGAAATAGTTGTACATATTATTACAGACATAGACATAGGCATGGACATCAGCATGGGCATGGATCTATATACAGAAGCATGGGCATATAGACATGGGCACAGATATAGACATAGACTTAAACCTTCAACATAAACATGGCCATGGGCATAGACATGGGCATGAACACAAACATAGACATGAACATAGACATAACTATTGACATAGACCTTTGTAAATATGCATGGGCATGGGCTTAGACATAGATATAGACATAGACATAAACATAGGCATTAGCATGGGCAAAGGCGTAGACATAGACATAGACGTTGGCATGCACATAGAAATATATATAAATATAGACATAGACATAGACATAGACATACGCATGTGCATGGGCATAGACATGGATGTGGGTATGGAAATGGACAAACGCATAGAATATAAAAGATTTTAGGTAAAGTAACTTTAGACCTGTTCTTTTCTTTTCTTTACAGCTCTGTGCGTTGGCTCGGTCACAAAGTACAAGCTGACTATCGAAATGCCTAAGCTGAGCTTTGCGCTGCTTGTAGAACTCAGCACCGCCATCAATGATTTTTCCTTCATGAAGATTCACGACGTTGAAACAGTAGATGTAGGAACCAACATCGATGTTGGTGTTGGCGGTGGAAGTAAACAACCTCCCTCAAACTACTACAAAAGTCAAGATGTGAACTTCTATGACCGAGCAGTGCTTGATTTTGGCAACCTAACGGTAAATATAAAAACTAGCAT
Source organism: Bergia puertoricense (assembly GCA_026167885.1). Lineage (NCBI taxonomy): Eukaryota > Metazoa > Cnidaria > Anthozoa > Zoantharia > Parazoanthidae > Bergia > Bergia puertoricense. Next base: position 8,881 of record JANSTQ010166386.1, read on the forward strand.
AGGATTTAAACGTCAGAGTCCTGCTAATTTGTAGCCTCGAAAGCGCCTCGACATTGACTTCTGACATCTATTCTTTAACAAAGAGGTCATTGTCTGATTATGTTTTGTTTGTATATCAGTCTATGAAAGTTTTACAGTGGGGATCTGTGCTCTTACATAACTATGACTTATTTTAATACTTCAGTTGTATCTCAATAATGGAGTTGCATATTAGATACATTTCAGGACCCTCTATACTTAAAATTCGTCTTAAAGTCTACACATGCGTACTGGCAATATGTGTGCAATATTTTATCTGGAGTTCCAGTCAGCTCAACGAAACTGGAATTTCATACGATTTCTTACAAAGAAAAACACTGAACCGAATAATTGTTTTATAAGAAACCAACAAATGAAAATAAAATCATTTCTACGAATGATATGTCGATAATGAAATTGCATTATTCACAGTTTCTTCGAAAACAAGATTCCCGAAATATTTCCAGTGCAAGGGTCATAATGAAGATGTTAGTTACGGAAATAATCATATTATAACGTTTGCGACATGTACTGTACCGTAAACTTCCGAATATAAGCCCTCGGTGTTTTAGCTTTCAAAGAACTATTTAATTTGGATTGTATTCGGAGGGCGATTTAAAATTGGTTTGGCTTTTATTTTTAACAACTTTATTGGGCAATAATATAATTAAAAGAACAATAAATAAGAGAGTTACAAAAAAGATTTAAATACGCATAAGGGACATAGCGCGAACGGGATACGAAAACCCATGCGAGGCGCAGCCCAGAATTAAAACTGAAAACGTAAAACATAAGATCAATTACATATTAGGAAAAATACAATAATAAATTGTTAAGTGACACTTAAAGGGGTTACTGGGAACGGTGACAGAAACAGTCAGGGGTGGGTGAAATGTACATCGAAAGTGGAGACTAGGAGATTGTTATATTTGGACTGAAGGAATCGCTTGAAGGATAAGGGGCTGGTAAAGCTGGTGGGAGGCGTGTCTTTGACGATTAGAATGGGTTCCAGAGTTTGACTATACGGTAGTAGGAGGCCTGAAAGGTTACAGAGGAGCAGAGGGGTACTCGAAGAAGGTTAGTGGAAGAGGAGCTGAGGCGTGTGCGACCATGTTAAACGAGATATGTTTTTTGAGGTTTGCAAAAGTGCAGCCGTATAAAGATTTAAAAAGAAGACCAAATTGTAACCGGATGGAGTTTTGCATTCCAAAATCTTTAATTTTAAAATGACAGTAGAGATATGTTAACACGTTGTAAGCCCATTTAACATTAGTAGTCATTTAAATTCTCGTAAAAGACTTTGAAATACTGGCAATAATCTTGTTAACTTTATTTGTACAACAAAAAAACTAGCTGATTTACGTCTATTTCAAGCCCCTTCCGAATATAACCTCGTGGTTTTAGAATCGGTGGGAGTCGTAATCGAAAAGAGTTTGTGTTTCAGATTTACTGGAGGGGGTTACATTTTTTTGGGAGAGGGGGGGGGGGGGCGGTGCTTGTATTGGGGAGCTTGTGTTCCAAGTTTCCGGGAGATA
>JANSTQ010166397.1:0-10433 GCA_026167885.1 Bergia puertoricense
TCCTCCCCCGCGGGCCGAGGCACCACTAAAAAGCCCGGGCCAGATAGGGTTAAGAACATTAAGGCTGTTCTCTACAAGCAGTATTCGGAAATAGGAATATGTGGAACAGAAAACCTAACCCTTTAATCAACTAGTATCGTCTTCTTTCAGATTACACAAACAAGCTGTTTGTTTTAAACTCATTTTAATTCTTAACTTGGTCCAATCATTTGTTGTTTACTCTTTCGAAAGGGTATTTAGAGCCTTATCAAATATGTTTCCTATTCTAGAGTAGTCCCAAATAAATGTGCCCTAAGAATTTAAAAGCAAGTTCTGTAATTTTGATTTAAAAAATGCTTCATATTTCATAGCCACTTTGTTGAAATTTTACATGAATCATTCAAATAATTTCTTGTCTGAGCTTTCAGTCAGTGTTCCAGACTTGCTCACAGTGAGTAAGACTATAGGCCGGAGCTTTGACCAAGTTCTTATGCTAGAAATTCTTTCATTCGTGTAAAAATTCTGCCAAGAAGCCACATACACCACAGGTCTGTTCATACTTTATAGTTTTCACAGGTTTTGTTTGATATTTGGTGTTTCCCTAACCAATTTTATTCTTAATAGCTATACGTTTATATACTGCAGTTTTATGGTCTATTGAATTTAGTTGAAAAAAACGATTGTTATCGACCTCCTTTTCAAAATCGGCATTTTCCAAGTTCCTTATAGAACATCGAATAACAAGCGCTATATTATTTCAGAATTTAGGCAGCTTTCAACGTTTTTTTAATTGAAATAATTATTGAAAGAGATTGCTGTTAATTAATAGATTTCAAGCTTGTTAGGCAGCTTACAGTTTTAATTTTTTTTAAATGTCCAAGAAATGTTTAGGATATTCTTAAATAAAATATAAAATAAACAGAAAGCTAGAACTTTGAAAGCATTCAGACGAAAAGGCGTGGTGGTTACCATGGTTACCATGGTTATCATAAAAACACACTATTCAACTTATATGGAGAAAAGTGAAACACAAGACATTGTTCAGCAAGTCACTCGGCAAACTGAAACTGTCTCATGTCATTCGATTAATCATACAATAATCTTCTCAACGAAGGTCCTTTTTACACAGTGTTGCATGTCTGACTTGCAATCAGTTTTCTCGTTTTCCCTCTCCAGTGCGCATACGCAGATCGCTCGGTTAATTTATCAAAATAAAGGATAAAAAAAGTCGTTTTTTATCTCTCTGTAACCAGGATTAAGCAATTTTCATCCCTTTCACCATTTCTTATGTTTATTCTTGGCAAGCCTCAAACGAATTGCCCCCACGAGTCATCTGAAAAAAACAACAAGACATTTATTTCAATTCAATACCCCGAACGGGAAATGTTTATCAAACGGTAGAAACAATAGACGTTTATTGGGTATCAACAACGTATTGGAAAAGCTAGTATTTAATAAAACTTGATAAAACCTTTAAAGTTTGCGATAATTAATGGAATTTAATGAATATTACATTCAGAGAAAGGGAGTAAGTGTGACAGGCCAGATAGAGAGAGCGGAAAAACATTCGCTTACGTATTGAAAGCCTTTTCTTCAGCCTCTTTCGTGGTTCAACAGTCGAACGAAGATTAATTTGAGACTCGGGCTATCGTACATTTATCAAAGTTCTAAAACCAGAAGACCTGCCATTTCTCCCGGTAACGATGGGAGACTCGATTTATTCCCGTCATATATCTAATATGCTAATCACACATCATACGTTCCAAATCAGCAGTAATAGTTGAAAATATTGGAAAATACAATTATGTAACGTTCCTTTAATACCCCTGTTCTTACCTTAACATATAACGACACTTTATCCAATCAGCTCGTCACGCTGTCAATTGTGGCTGCAACAGTGCTGTCCATGGCATCTAGAAACAGTAGAAGAACAGTATGAACCAACGGTTTAGACATGCAGAAGGCCGTTTTGATCCGTTCTTTGAAAAAAAAAACTATGACAGGCAGCGTGGCCGTCCAGGCGAGCGATCTAAAGCGCAGACTCGCAATCCACTGATCTGAGCCCATTGTTCATGAACAGTAAGAATAACTTACCTCCTGTTAGGGTTTAAGTCTGTTTTCACGAGCGACATTAGGAACGGCAGCGCAGAGGAAGCGTAACGCTCTTATGTCACTGTAAAAACGGGTTGACACAAGTGTAAGCTCGACGGCAGCGGAGACGGGAGGAACGGACGATTTCCTTTTTCCTCTGTCTCCAGTTTCTGTTTCTGTCGAGCTTCCTTCGCTTATGTCGCCTTGAAAACAGAACACAACGCAAACACAAGCAGAAGGAAAAGTGTTTGATCCATGCGTTTGCTCTTCCGTTGCTGCTACGCTTGCGTCAATCCCGTTTTCTTGGTGACATAACTGGCATAAGAGCTTTTCTGCTGCGCTCCCGTTTCTTACGTCGCTCGTGAAAACGAGGCTTTAGCCTGTGGTGTGTGTCGCAGTTGTGTACATTTGGTTTCCAATTCGCTGTCTCATCTTCACACGGTAGTTTTGTTTTACTGTATGGACGATTTTAAGGGTTTGTTACAAGTTTATTTTAAAATATAGAGGGCTGGCCACACGAAGCAACATTGCACCAAATATTGCGTGGAACGGCAAAATTACATCATGCGGCCACCATTGAAATTACTGCGTGCAATATTGCAGAAGTGGAATCAGATTTTACTTGTGCAACATTGCGCGCACCAATTTCATCGAATTTCAGAGGGTAGCCACACTTGATTGAAACATTGCGTGCAATGTTACATCGTGTATAGCTAGCTCTTAAGTTGTGTTATAACTTATAAAGTCTTGGTTAAAAAGAGAGTGAACATCGTTTTCTAATGGAGACCTATTCTCTATCTCCCTGAAGGCCCGTTTACACTAGCAATTTTTGATACAATTCTTGTCCCGATTTTTCTCGCGCTTGCTTTGCAACTTCAAATAGCGCTTGTAAACTACTTGCAATTTGAGCGCAAGAAAAATTGCAATGATATCGCTCTAAAATTGCGCTCAAAGCAGGTTGCATACACGCGCTATTTGAAATTGTAACATCAACGCTCTACATCAAAAATGGCTCTCACTATGAAGACTTGCTTCGCAAAACATCAGTAACAGTCGAATGAGATCTTTGCTTACAATTACATTTAAATGATGTTTTACTTTGATAATAAATACCAGTAAGAAACAGGGAGTGTTAATGGGAGGTAAAGAGATAATTGATGCTGAAATGTCCTGGATATCTTACAAGCAATAGTGGATAACGAACTTATGTTAGAGCAGTATAAAGTTTGCAGCTGTCTGTATTATATTCAAAAGACTGTGAACTTAAAAAGTTTGTCAAAATACTTACCTTGACTAATTTGAGATGAAACGCGATCGGGGTCAATGCCAACCGGAATTGGAGAGATTGTAGGTTCTGGATCATCTTCGCTTCTTCCAGGAGCAGATGAGGTAGTCACAAAAATAGACGTGGTTGGGTCAATGGACGAAGGAGGAGTTGGAGTTGCAGTTGGACCGCCCCCGTCAGAGCCTTGATTCGGCTGTTCTACGGTAACATTAGCAACGGGTCCGGCCTCTACATACTGCGGCACGGGGTTGTCTTGATTTTCTAAGTTTTGTATAGTAGAGGAGGGACTGTCAAGGCTAACTGAGCTGTTTATAGGCACGTTGCCGAGCTCTGAGACTTGGCTGGAAGAAGATTTTTCCTGAAGGCTCGAGTCAGTCAGTGGGGCTTCTTGTACTGCTGGTGGCTCGTAGGAAAACGCTGTTACTTGCGCCGGCTTTGATATTAAACCACCGGGTGGACCATAGTCTATCGAGCTAAAAATTTTGTTTGGTTTGAATTCTACACTGGAGCCATGATTAGGCTCAGATGAAGCGTGTGATGGTGATAGGTCGTCATTTCGGGGCGTTGGTTCGATGACAGGAGCAGTCTCTTCAACCGATGGTGGCTCGTATGCAAAGAAAGCTTTTTTCTTTTTCACTAATTTTTCACTGGATAGTCGTTGCTTAACTAATGGTTGTTTCTGTTGTCCATTAAGATAATGTTGTTCATACACATTCTGTTGTTCATTAGCGTTCGCTTGCTCATTAGTATTCGGTTGTTCATACGCATTCCGTTGCTCATTAACATTCGCTTGCTCATTAGCATTCGGCTGCTCATTAACATTTGGTTGTTTGTACTCGTTTGGTTGTTCATTAATATTCAGTTGTTTGTATGCATTTGGTTGCTCATTGGAATTCTTTTGTTCACTGTCATTCGGTTGTTCATTGGGCTCATTTGTAATTGCTTTGTGAATCACTTGGACGTGGGAACCGATGTCGTTCGAATCTACGTCATTGGGTTTTGATGATTCGGTTGCTTGAATATGAGAAGTAATGAATGCATGGGCAGAGTTCCGTTCATTTTTATCGTGACTTGACTCACTAAAGGTCATGTACCCATTGCTTAGAGTTCCATGCAATGAATCGGTTGATTTAGAATCTTCCTCATTATAGTGACCCATAGAAGCTGATGGCTGCATACTGTCAGAGCCTCCTTTGTGCATTCTTTCCAGCTGGTAGGGAGACTCATAAGTTTTTCCTTGCTGCCGGTATTGATGCTCAGTTGACTCGGTTCTTTGCGCACTGTCTGATCTTTGACCCTGATGTGCAGCAGTCATAGATGAGAGATATTTGTGATCGGTTGAAGTTCCAACTTCGGGATGGCGATAATTGTAGTCGCGATCTTTATCTTTTGGTCTTATACCACTGTGGGAAGTTTGCATTGGTGTTGACTCAGATACAGTTGATTCACTTGATAAATGTGTTTCACCAATAGAAACGCTGTGGTCTTGTTCATAGTTAGCAGTAGCTTTTGGAACGTAAGAAGGATGCTCTAGGCTATGATGTCGAGATTCATGTTCAAAGTCAAAACTTTTTGTGTCATCGGATTTCATAACACTTTGAGAACTTTGATTTGCTCTTGACTCAAACAAATCTATCGATGGGTGTCTTTCTTCCTGGGAAACTCTGTGTTCCTTTCCATAGTCAACACTTGGCTTTGATTTGGGAGATGTATATTCATGACTGATTACAGTCTCAACTTCAGGATCGCGGTATTCGTAGTCACGATCTTTACTTGCAGGATTTGATTTCATAATACTGTGGGAGGTTTGCACTGTCGTCAACTCATTTACATTAGATTCACTTGACAAATGCGTTTCACCAAGATGAACACTGTGGTCTTTTTCATAGCTGGCAGTAGGTTTTGGAAGGTAAAAAGGATGTTCTAGGTTGGGTAGACTCTTGGCATCAGTGTATCGAGATTTATGTTCAACGTTTGTGTAATGGGGTTTCACGCTGTTGTGAGAACTTTGATTTGGTATTGAAACAAACAGTTCCTTCGATGAATGTGTTTCTTCCTTAGAAACACTGTGTTCCTGCTCAAGATAGCTACTTGCTTTTGGTTTAGGTTCAGACGACTCTACCACTGAAGGAATTTCCAAATCAAAGCTATGCCCTTCATGTTTAGTTGTGCTAGCGTCTGCATTGTTATCTACACTGTTAGATTGCCGTTCTTGAGTGTTTTCGGTTGTAGTAACTGATAAACGTACTGCATGAGTCATGCTGGGTTTGTGTTCTTGAGACGCTTTTTCCGCAGACTCGAAACTTGGTGTACGCTCTGTGTCTACAACAATAGGTACTTCCATATTAGAGGTGCTACGGTTTTGGTTCTCAGATGCGCCTGGAACCGCATTGACACTGATGCCATTCGCATAAATTTCTTTATCATGCTCCTTTTCACTAACTGATGGAGCACTTTCAAGCTGAGAAACGTTATGTGACTTTTGGTCACTGTCGCTTTCAAAAGACTCAAGACTTGAAATATGTGTTGCAACATCCACATCTGACGTTGAAGTATTTTCATGTTGAGAAGCCTTTTGTGTATCTTGGTCCTGGTGGTTTGTAGAGGACTGAGAACTTGAAACAGGTGTTTTTGCTTCAACTTTTGATGAATCCTCTAAGTTGTGAGGACGAGCTTCATTATCAGCGGCACCGGGGACTGCGTTATAACTAATATCACTGGATGGTTCTTCTCGACTGTGCTCGCTGGTGATCGTATCTTCATCGGTTATCGGTGTTTCCTCAACGGAAGGTTTTTCGTGCAAGCTTTCAAAGTTTGACTGATTATGAGTATTAGAAGAAGATCCTCCAATCACTTCCATGTGTCTAGTCTTTTCCAATTCCATTTTATGGTTCTCTTTATCAGACGATTGTAAGTGGCTGTCAACGAAAACTGAACCATTTTTACGACTTGAGTTTTTAGTTTCAGTTGCTGGGTTTATCTCCGATTCTTGGAGCGATTCTGAAATTGCTACAGAGCTTTCTTTGTCAGAGGATTTTGCGTAGCTGTTAAGAAAATTTGAACTTGTGGAATCAACAGAGTTTTGTTGCTGTGAATTGTCGGAATTACTGGAAGCAACTTCATTTTCTAGAGATGAGTCTGTTTTGGAATGAGACGCTTTTGTAACAGATGAACTAAGGTGGCTCTCGACAAAAGCATTGTCAGAATTGTCTCCTTCTTTTGAGGAATCATTTGTTGTGTCAACTTTAGATTCTTGTACAGGTTTATGGGTAAAAGAAGTTTCGTCTTGTTTGATCTCAGAGTTTTCTTTATGGGATGATTTTGCATAGCTATCAATGAAAGCAGAAGCGGCCGAAGACACAGAGCTCGTCTTCTCTGACGAAGAATGTTCATTTGAAGTGCCATGGCTTTCGGGCTTACCAGTATAAGACGTGGTTATCTCTGATGAGGAATGTTCGTTGGAAGTATCATGGCTTTCGGGCATGCTAGATAGAGATGTGGTCGTCTCTGACGAAGAATGTTCATTGGAAGCACCATGTCGTTCCGACATATTGGCTTTAGAGGACGTTTCTGACGAAAAATGTTCTTTGGATGTGCCATGGCTTTCGGGCATACTAAATTCAGACGTCGACGTCTCTGACACAGACTGCTTATTGGAGGTGTCATGGTTTGTTGTCTTCCTAGATTCAGACGAATCGGGCATTTCTAAAGAGCTCGAAGAAGTCGTTGATGTATCCATGCTAGTCATTGAAGTATCCACCTTACTTTCACTCTCCATCTGGGATTGAGTTTCTGGGTCTGCAATTATTAACAGCACAGAACCCTGTTAATTTCAACACTTTAACAACAAGAAGAACAGCAAGAATCTTGACTCACTTCGCTTCAAACCAAGCAATGAAAAAAAGCAATTAAACATTTAAATGATTAAAAATGTACGAACGAAAGAAGGAAATTAACCATATAGAAGCATGCACGTACTCATACACATGGCCAACTTTGCTTAAGATATGTTTTGGATACACTTTTGAGCAACTACAAAGATATCGATAGCGGTTACTGTTTCATCATTCGTTGTAAGCTGAAAGATAATGATGTAATCAAAAGTTTATTTTGTAAATTAGATTTAGAAAGGTGATCAGCTGTAGTTATATTAGAGTGCTGTTATCAAAAGAAAAAGGTATTGTTCCTTGAAATTGTGCAGTGTTAAATGAAAAGGAATTAGCAAACTCTTATCAGCGGAATATACTTTCCATTAACGTTGTTTAGAAATTCGTCGGTGAAAAGTTCTCCGGATCGCTGCGATGATGCAGTTATAAAATTGCCATTTGAATCTGAAAGCGTTTTGCTTTTCAGTTTAAGAGCGCTTGATTTAACTTGAAAACCAGCAGTTATTCCGTATTTGTAATATTCCAAGGGGGATTAGGTGATCGTGGTTGACACAGTTATTTGGATCTCTGACTCCTAATCCAAGATATCCCGAGTTTAACCATCGACCTTGCCCAGGGTTGAATGTTTCGGTGACCTTCTTTCAACAGACCGTCTGTAGGCAGAGATGTTAAACTGTTGTCACTCAATCGGGAGTCTTAAAAGGACTTACACGCTTCTCAAAAAGACCTGGCCTGCATCATAACTGTAAATGACTGCCTTCGGCACCAAGAAGTCAAGTATCCTTATCTGAGAAACACTTCATGCGCACTAAAATTTGGTTTTTAATTAGTAATCAGTATATTTCCATATACATATATATTTTTAATATATGCCATTAATTGGACCTTCCATTCAACCAATAAATAATCAAATTCGTGGTTTTAAATGAAAAGAACGATGCTATTTAAAAGCAACGAGCACACCAATGTGCAAATCCTAGTGCCAGTTCGTCAAGCTTAAAATATTTTCAAAACAAGCTAACTCGTTGATACTCTATTTTATTGTCAAAAGAAAGTTCGTGTTATGTTGCTAGTATATACGAGAAGTCTGGATACATTAATTACTACCAAAACAGTTAAAATTCCCGATGGCAAACTATCCAGATGATTGGACATTCAGCACGTGCTTGGAGTAAGCCAATCAGCGCGCGCTTTTAGGTCTGCCCAAAAGGCACCATCCCAGAATGCGCTGCGAGATTAGTAACGATCGTTGATGTTTTCTGGTTTTGCTAAAGAAACGAATTCCGTAAAATGAACTATTAAACAGACAAGTTCTGGTAATTACACTCAACAATGAAGTTGCATTTTAGCCAATGCACTACTTTAGCCGACAAATGTATTAAAAAAGAACGAGTTTTGATAGTACTTAGAACATTTCAAAACCAACGACTGAAATTTAAAATGGCGGCCATTTTGAGACTATTTTGCGGGATGGTGCCATATGGTCAATTTAGTCAGGCGTTCCTAGCACGCAAGAGCCGATCACCTGGATGAAAGACAAATAGAATACGTACCGTATATTCGGTCTCGTTGTTTTGCAGTTTTTGTTCCGCTGGGCGTATCCTTAACTTTAACACCTAGTTTCTGAAGTCCTTTCCCTAAGCTTACGAGAAGTTCGGGAAGTGAAGATTTTGGATTAGGAACAGTTGACTTTTTTGTCTCTTTTGCATCTTTTACTGGGTTTTCATCTTTGGGTTTTTTTGGTGTGAGCTTAAGTGGAGGACGAATCTTTGGTGATGCTTGTAAAAGTTGCGGCGTTTCAATGAAGCTAGCAACATTTCCTTTGTTCTTTGTAACTTTCACGTCATCTCTAGGTTTGACAACAAGGATGTTGTCTTGTTTTCGTTTATCTTTACTGTCTTGCTTGTGTTGATGATGATGACGGTGGTGATGGTGATGGTGCTTGCGATGATGATGATGATGATGATGATGGTGCTTGCGATGATGATGATGACGGTGATGATGATGGTGATGGCGATGGTGACGAAGATGGTGATGGTGATGATGGTTGTGATGACGGTGATTGTCTTTGAGACTATGATGATGATGATGGTGGTGGTGGTGGTGATGATGATGATGATGATGGTGTTTGTGATGTTTCAACATTTTCCCATGTTTTGATTTGTCATGGTGGTGATGGTGGTGGTGGTGGTGATGATGATGGTGATGAAGATGATGATGATGATGGTGATGGCCGTGGTGATGATGCTTTCTCTCTACACCATGTAGCTTCTTTAACAGACTCGTTTTCTTTGAACCGTGGTCTCTACCTGGTGAAAAACAATTTCTTAGTGATATCCTTCAGCAGAAGATAAAATTCGTAACCCCAACCATGCATTAACCCAAACTTACATTCAAAATACTCGCATGTTAGCTTTTGAACACTTAGTTACATTGTGTCTTTTTTGAAAATTGCATAATTTCTACCCATTTCAACTCAGCATAGCAGTCGTCTTTTTCATCAAGTTTTAAACTATTAGACATTTTCAGAATAGTACATTGTGGAATTGTGAATAAGCTTTATTAATATTTTATTATCATTATATAGAGGATATTTCATGGTTGGAAAAATATATCGATTTTATCTTCGAGTGGCAAAAAAAATATGTTGTTTTTGCCACGAGAAGATAAAATCCATATCTCCTTGCAACCGTGTAATGTTTTTTTTTATTATATGGGCGCCATGCTGTGCTTTCAGAAAGAACGACGAGGCTTTTTGTATGAAACTTTAACTTCAATAAATACAAACGTGTAAAAACACAAATTTGTTCGTGCAAATGTAGTATAAAAATACAATGCATGCTTTCAACACTTTCATGACAATTGAACTTAACAACTCTTTCAAACAATTTTTTAAAAATAAAAATAAAGGCGGGAAGTGTGATATCATAGCAATATTTTCACTAATGAAAATATGGAAAATATCCTACTCGGGACCCGGATGTAGTTACATATTGATTATACGAGTGGTTTATTTTCCAGTAAAACACTGTTTCCCATATAATAATACTATTTATTATTATTATTATTATTTATACTCTGTTATTTAAATAATAGACCCTTTTTAAATATTTTTTTCTAGTTTTTTAACCAAAGGTTTAACTGTTATAAATAGGTTTTTAAAGTTTATGATGAAGATCATTATTATTATT
>JANSTQ010166419.1:0-10432 GCA_026167885.1 Bergia puertoricense
TTCACTTGCGTGTTGTCAAAATTCTAGTAATTTCCCTCGCCTAAAGGCTCGGGAAATTATCAGGATTTTGACAACACACGCGTGAAATTATTTCCTAATTTCACTCGTCAGCATTTGATTACAAATAGTAATCAAAATGAAAATAATGAAAATAAAAATAGCAACAATAATAATAATAATAAATAAATAATAAAATATAATAATAATAATAATAATGACAATAATAATTAATTATTATTAGGATTCAGTAATTAGATTTATTTTTATTTTACTAAAAAATAGTTTGTTATTTTTTCTTTTATCGATAAATTTTCACTTTTAACCGACTAGACATATAAGTCATAAACCCTCCGTAAGGAAATTTTTCTATTAACTGTTTTAAACCAAATGATGTTTATCTTTTGAAATAGTTACAAACTAACGTAAATAGTTTTGAAGATTTCCAATAAAGTTAATGATAATAATAATAATAATGGCAAGGATAATAATAATGATAATAATGATAATCTTTTATTGGTTCATTTTTCACTTTTAACACTAGATTCATAAGTAATAAACCCTCCGTAATAATGTTTTTATTAACTGATTTTAACCAAGTGATGTTTATCTCTTTTCAAATAGTTACAAACTAATATAAATAGGTTTTAAAGATTTTCAATAAAGTTCATTATTATTACTATTTAATAATAAAAATAATAAAAATAGTAATAATAATAATAATAAACATAATGATAATATATGCATTCAGTAAAGCCGCTGTAATTTGGTGTCGCAAAGACTGAAAAAGCCTGCAGTTCAGTAAAGAGAGATCTAGACCTGCTTTCCATGAGGAAAGAAAGAAAGTTTCTCGGGCCACGTTTCTATCCTTGCCGTTTGCCAGACGACATCTACCTTATATAAGAACACGAAGTGTGCGTAGGAGAACTGGGGAAGCTTGTGCGACGCGATTGGAGCGCTTTCTCATCTCCTTGCAAGGAACCGTGAAGCAGCTTCAAAAGGGGGTGGTTAAGCCGCCAGAGCGGGCGCGAGCATCGTGGAGGATTGTGGAGGATCGGGGGACATGTTCCCGCGGAAAATTTTGAAATTGAACAGTTTGTGATATCGCAGGATTTGTGTCTAAAATTTTAAGAATCGATTAGGACAGGAGTCCTGAAAAAACCAACGAGCGATAAAAATTTGATTAGGCCTGCAGCGTTGACTGTCAGTTGGTTGTTGGGGTGTGTTTGAAGTTGCTATCATCAGGATTATAGCCAATCTTTGATTTCTTTTCCTGAGAAGTTTATTGGCCAGTAGGAGACAAAAAAGAAAAAGAAACGCGTGTTGTCACATGTGCATGTACTAAAATACCTAAAAGGGCCGGAGAAAGCGCGAACGAGGTACGAGATCCCATGCAAGTCGCAGCGTTTATCCAAGTGCAAAATAATGAACAGATGCTGTCAGGTTAAAACTTTCGGCTTCATAAAACAGTGAGGTTGCAAAATAAACTGCATGATCGAAAAACGTTCGTGCTTTTAAACTTTACATTGTTGACTCTCGATAACTCAATGATTGTCAGCCTGATCACTTTTGTTGCTACGAGAGGTTGGCCTCATTCAAGGGTAACGAAAACGGTTTGTAAAGTTATCAGCCGAGAATGACACACTAAATACTGATTAAAAACACTTTTTTTGTTAATTAATATGTATTTTACCATACATATTTCTTAACTCAGCGTACTCTTCAACTAACTCAGACTAAAATAATTCAGTTGAGAATAGACAGAGCTACTTAGTTTAGCTTTATGAATTCTTCCCTATCTTCTTGTCTATAGTTACCTTGTCAGTAAATCATATACTATCTATTTTTGCTCTGTTTCAAATATTAGACCTAGGTTCTCTGCTTGTATCGTGGGCTACACTGAAACAGTACAAGACCAACATATATGACTATGGCAATAGATCAAATAACTGCTTGTTTGATGCGTCCCCACTAGAATCTGACTTAACAATCTAATCGTCCGACCAGACAATCAACCGATCTAAGATCTTACGAGCCAGTCACTTCCAACAGCTCAGATTCTATACTGAATAAAAAAGTCAATTTCACAGCCATTACTCTATGTCCTAGGGAGACGGTCACTGAATCAACTATTTCCTCTCGTCTTTCAGTTTAAAATGCTTGTGAACTCAAGAAAGGAAAGATCACTGCCGAGACAACTAAAAATTACTTTTAATATACCTGTGGGATATGTCGAGCTTACGGTTTGGTTGGTGCCGCATTATTGATCTTTGTTAGTGCTGAGAGATTTTTGCCGAGTATAAGTGGTTTGTTTTGATTTTAGATAAAGATTTAGAAAGGTATATATTAAAAGGTGAATAGGGACGCTTATTCGAGACTGGAAAATCGCAAGTAATTTGTTAACTCAAAACCTAACGCGGACAATCTTCAAACTGAAAAAACATTTTGGTCGAGTTACAAGTCATTGACAGTCAACTGAACTCGTGCTCGTCAACCTGCAATGAATAGAATCAGTTTGGTGTTTTGGAAAGTTAGTGGTTTGAACTTCTCTCAAGCAAACTGAAAGCGAGTTGGTTGGACTGAGTCAGAAATCAGTAAAACAAAGACTTGAAGCCGGAGAGAGCGAATTTAGTTCGAATTGGTGACAGGCTCAAAATATTAAGGATTTGAGTTATTGCATGTTAAATATACCGTCTAATTAAAGCTCCTTTTAGCTTGGGTAAGCTACAACTCAATTTTAGTTTAACTAGACTATAATAACGTTCCCAAAGGTTTGATTTATCCGTCGCAAGTCAACTGCATATTAAACTTGTATTAAAGTTTGGTTTCACAGCATGCATGATACAGAGAATTGAAACACGCATCTTAGCAGATTGAAAAACATTCCCTTTCTCTTCCGGGATTCGGGGTACTTGCTCTCTAGTCTCCCATGTCGCGACTGCTGCCAAAAATCTTAATTTTCAGTACTTACTGAGGACTTCTAGAGAAGAAGAAACTGTGCTTAGCTAATTTTAATTTCGCGACCTCAAGCCAGAAACCTGACATTTTCAGTGCTTACTGATGTGTTTTGGAGAAGAAAGAAACTGTACGTAACTGATTTTCAACGACGCCAGAAGCGCGGAGTGGTCTAAATCGAGTGGTAGTGTTTTATGATAAACCAACCAGTGTCGGCAAAACGACTAATTTTTTTTAAAAAAGACTTTGAATGACATTACTTTTTTCCGCACCGCAGGGGGTATAGCATTATTAGACAAGTATTTTTCTCAAATTGAAGCATTTGTGGAATACTTTTAACCTAATCTTCTTTAATTATGTAAAACCACAAATTTCCTTACAACCTGAGGACGCATTTAACCTTGACAACTGACCAGTTTCTTGAAAATATTTTTGTTCGCCACAAAACACACAAGAAATAGTTTTTCGATAACCCCACGATTTATAAACTGTGATTTCGGCAATCTCTCACAATATGCCCACTAAACAGTCCCCCCTCAATAGTGAATTGGCCTCACTCTTACACAACAGCTGTGTCATTATGCATATTCTTGAGCTTTGGGGGGCTTTAACTAAAAAGAAGTTAAGCATTCCCCGGGTTAAGCACGGTAACCAAGACCTGCATTGGAGCCCTTTCACAGAATGAAATCTAAAAAGAGCCAACAGGAGAATGAAATACTGTTCTCATCGGCATTCAACAAACCCCACTGAAGCCGGCACATTATGGTTTTTAAGTTTATCTTTTAGAATTTCAATAGCTGTTTAGTAATTATCCTTTATATTAATTTTTAAACAAGCTTACAATCTCACGCCAAAATGCTCTCTTCACAGTAAATTTGTTGTATTAAATAAATACCGGCTATATTAACAGCCAGACCTTTCTCACACGATTACCATATGGGTGATTTCTAGATGATACTGCTTGTAATATATTCTAAGTATTAACTGCTTCACCAGTCGTTAAAAAGTTTTCTTCCAAATTACTCTCAAAATAATTTTCTTCTTCGGCGATTAGTTTACAGTCAAATCATACTGACTTTGTATCCAATTTGAGGTTGCATAACGGTCAAAATACATAAATTTACACATATACTTACTGGAAGTATAAAAACTTAATGAAGAATTTTTGTTGTCGTTAACACCTTCAAAGGGCGTATTTTGCTAAAGTGTTCTGGTGTTTGTTTAAAGAAACTTAAGTATCGTCACTTTCACATTAGATCAAGAGCAACAACGATTAAAATGTTAAGTTCTTCGATCTTTGAGTGCTTCAACTTTTTTGTATATCTTTTACAAGTGTTTGTGAGTGGGTAGTTCAGATTGATATAAAATAGATGCTAATTCCCTCAATGATGGGGGTGAGATCAGAGTTTGTCATTTTCAATTTTCCGAAACAAATTCAATTTAAGTTCACAGTAAAAAATATATAATACGTATTCTTTTGGACTTTGTCTGCAAAACTAGGCTAAATGATAAATCAGAACATTCGTTTGTGCCAAAAAATTGGGACTTGTTTTGGACGTGCTATTGATATCAATTCCTAGCGGGTGTTGGTTTTCAAAGTTATAACGGGCCAGCAATTAGCAAATATTCATGAACTAAGGTTTTATTGATATGTCAAGATGACAAGAGTGAAAGTAAAGTATCAAACTGCGAACCTGTGGATCTTGGAGCCTGCTCAAAACAACAGTCAAAACGATTTCTAACCGGGCAAATTCTCGGATTTGTTCTACATGTAATCACCGAAAAAAAAATATTTGAGCGCACAGTTGACTGGGTTTGTGAGAACCGAGCGAAGAATCGCTTTATCTTTCACAGCTGAATAAACCACGGCCTGAACACAATATTCTAGACTGGGAGCAATTTTATTTGCATTTAAAACTGAATGCCGGAGTATTTACGATATAAAGAATGGATTTGGAATTTGATGATATAGCCGGGAACAAAATTAAATTGGCGAGGATTGAAGTTTGCGTCCCAGTGTCCGTCAAGGTGTTAAAAGCTAGTCTGTGCCATGAATGTGGCACCAGCACCAAGTTAAAAAATTCATGACTCCATTGTGAGTTTTTCATCAGTGTTTTCATAACGCTTTCATTAGACATTTAGAGTGTTCAAAACAAATTATACTTGACCAGAAGCTTTCACAAAACACTCTTAAAATAAATAAAAATTTCTTCGTACTTATTACCGAACACAAGAAACGTTTTAGATTATGTTTTGTAGATGCAGACACCTACATTTGATGGTTAAATATTTTATATTGCAGTTTTTAGGCAGTTTTCTGAAGGTATCAGAGGGCTGATGGAACTGATAAAGATAAACAAACTATCCAGTAGATTGCTTTTGTTACCAAATTTTTTCCTCTCAGCAATGTTACTGGGTTGTAGACGTTTCGTTGAAACATGAATTTGTTAAAAAGCGGTTTTAGATATAAGTAAGCTTTTAAAATAGTTGTTGTTTTGTCTTAAAGGAAAATTTTCGTTTTTATAACATTACAGTGAAAAGGCCAACACCAAATAATTATCTTTACGTCAAGTTTATTTTAAAACTTGTAATTGTTCATAACAAAAAGAAATGTTCCATCAAACTCTTTTCTCGCTATGCGGCTGTTTACGGAACATTTTAAATTTATTATGCTTTGAAACAAATGTGGAAACTAATGCTACCTGAAAGATGAACTATGCTGAAAACTTTACTCGATAAAACAGTAATTGTAGAAGAGACGTAGAGCATTACGATTGAGTCTGGGGAAAAAATACTATTAAAATACATTTTCATTTGTTTTGTGCTGTTTTATTAAACTACAAATTCAAATTATTTGTCATTAATATTACCCAGTGCAAAACTCTTGCTTTCAATATACAAGAAACAGAAGATTAGCTGAACACCTTTTTATTGTACGGACATGTAAAATTTGACTGAGCCTAAGGACGTTCTTGATTGAGCTGAAACATTTTCTTAAATTTTGGGGGAAATGTTACAAGCTTCTTGCAAAACAGAGAGAGTGCAGTCGACAAGATAAAATCCTCACTCAACACAATAATATGTGATAATTGCACCTGAAGTTATTGGTTTGTCGCGAGTGAAGAAATACAGTGTTATGAAAAAGACAAAGTAAAATCTGCCAGTGTAGTTTTCAACTATTTTTGTAATTAACTCTATGTCTCAATGATGAATGGCACTGTGTTCGAAGGACGACAACCACCCGACATCTCACAATTTTGGCCGGGTTGTTGCATTGTTTCTTTGTAATAAAGTGTTGTTCAACAGTGTGAACACCCATCGCGTAAAGACAGGTAGATTTAAAGTCTAAATCTAATTTCCACTATGTTGTTATTTGTGAATAAAAGAAGAAAAACTACTGTGACAAACAATGTTTGTAACTAAACAGCATTTAAGCCCTTTTTCTACGGATGAAGCCAATTTCCGTGAATTTAACAAATCCCTGAAGAACTGATTCAAGACAATGTCTCGGGGCAAAATAAAAAATCACCGTGTTATTGAAAGCAATCAATATCTATAGTGAAGTATCATTGCTTCTTAGCCAAACCTATTTTTCTTAACTCTGCTATTGACTGGTGATTCTTCCTCTACTATTGTGTTTATTTAATTTTGAGAAATTTTAAAATATTAGTGCAACATATTACTTTCATGAAGGTGCATGTCTAAACACAATTGTTGAGAGTGCAGTGAACAACTTATATGGGTTTGAGCTATACGGGTATTTGTAAAAAATTCAAGAACTGGTTACAAATGAATTGAAGCACACTTATAAGTCTATACACAGTGAAGAAGATATTCAATTCAGTTCTTTTTCTATGTGGTTCCGTCACATACTATAGAGTCAAGTTCTTCAACGGGGCCCGTGAATGTTGGGAGGAAGTTGGCCGGTAGCGTTAAACGCGGGTCCATACGCCGTCTGCCCATAGTAAGACTTGTAATAGGATCCTGGCGTGTAGGAGTATGCTGAGAGATTTTTCTCACTTCTCTCTGTCAACTGAGTTGGCTGAAAAGTTGTGGTCTGCGGCAGCATTGGCATGGGTAAATGACCATGGTATTCTGGCAGTTCTTGTGGGCCAAGCGAGAAGCTACTTCCAAGATACGGCCGTTTTACAGTTGTCGAGGTTGCAGGACTTACAAGAGGCATAAGATAAGGTTCTGTGTAGGCCGTTGGGACGTGTGGACTGAGGTAGTGATGCATGGGAAGCGTATAGCTAGAAGCGCTCATTCCTGCCTCACCAAACGAAGGGTAGACATCCTTTCTTGTTGACTTTGCCTTGCGTCTCCTGGGCTTGTAGGAGTAGTCAGGGTATTTCTGACTGTGAATAGAGCGCAGCCGTTTCGCTTCTTGAACGTAGGGCGATTTCTCTTCATCGCTGAGGCGGCTCCACTCAGCACCGAGAAGTTTGCTGATTTCGCAGTTAAGCATATTGGGGTATTTCAGCGCTAGCTTACGTCGTTCTGTGCGAGACCAAACCATAAATGCATTCATAGGTCGTTTGATATGCTCTTGTGACTCGTTCATTGTTTAGCTTCAACAGTTTCTCCACGAAAGTAAAAATAAGCTTTCTCTTGGCTCGCCTGCCGTACACTTTACTCGGATGTGGGAAACTTCAGTTTTGTCTATTCGTAAAGAATTGTTCTGTTGATATGAAACGTTCCTTGTAAGTGTACCTTTCGACTTTCAGGAGATTTCCTTGCCCTTTCAAATATCTGGCTCTTCAGACTGATATTGTAGTCAGGTCTTTCCACTTGCTCGACAGGAGCTACTGTGCAAACTCAAAAATTTTCTGGTGCATTTAAGAAGGAGGAACAATTGAGCTGAATAGGGTGATAAATAATTCATCGACAAACGTTTGTGTGCTGACCGGCAAGGGCAGAAAGCTTGTTATCATGTCAGGTGCACGCGCAAATTAAATGGACAGCTGCCGAAAACGATAATAGCTACACAATAGTTATGTAACTTTCAACACAAGACTCAAAGATGCCACAACCGTTTTGTAAACTTGTTCCTTGACAATTTATGAATAACAATATGCAATAACTTTTCGTTGTCATAAAAAAGCGAATTTGCAAGACATAACTAATACCACACTACATAGAAAACTTGAGATATCTCAAAATAGATATTCGCCGTTGTATATACTCATAAATAAGTTTTTTAAACTCGTTTTTTTATGTCTTTCTGCTTGTAAAGTTGAAGTAGACTTACAAGGGGTTTGCAATCTAAAAAAATAAGTTTTATTTCTATGGTTTTCGTCTGCAAAGTATAATATTTCTTTTTGCGTCGAGGCTTGTGATATTTCATTGAGTGTCGTTTGATAGACAAAAATGCGGGTTGTTGTATTTAAAGTGTTTGGCATCTGTAGCACATTCGTTCGTCTTCAGTTAAAACTTTATAAACACAACACGAACCAGAATAAAGGAAGTTTAGCGTCTCATAATATTGAATTCTGAACAAAGATAACCCATAGACAACTCTCAATAAAACACGTCTAGATTTAATACACTTCTTTTAAAGTCTTTTTGATCTCAATTCTTCACGTTTGAAGCAAAACCAGGTCGTTCACAATTGACATAAAATGATAAATTGCCACCAGATATCCCAAACCCAACGAATATTAACAGCAAAGCAAACCAACGACTGTTTAACTCAGTCAATGAAGTTAAACTCAAAAAAGATATTTTCGCCGTCGGTTTAGTTGGGGAAGACATGTCGTGAAATTGAAAGTAAGTGCAATTTAGAATTGGCTTTTTTATTTACTTACGCCTAACGTCCTAGAGTTATTGGGGAAAAATGTTTTGATGCACTTTATTGACCGTATAACGGAATAAAAATTCATTCCCTCTCGAAAAAGTAAGCAATAGAAATATTATCTGGAACAACGAATTAGGGTGAATCTGAAATATAGAACTTGTTTTATAGATTAAGAAAGAACAAATCTGCTCAACTGAATGATCAAAGTTATTATTCCTGGCATGCATGTTCCAATTCCGGCCTAGAAATACAGCTAGTAGCTAAACGCACCCTTTAGCTATAGTAATGCCGGCTGGAGGATACAAATATATTTCAACCGAAACAACTTCTAATGGCAAAACTCCTACAGGTTGGTTCGAAGCTATATTAAACTGAGGTTTTTCAAAGAGTGACTAAAGCAGGAGCAGAGAGAGTTGTGTTTTGACAGAGTCGGTTAGAAAAACCTGCAATAGCAAAATCTGGCAGACACAATAGATGTTTGAAAGTTCACCTCAAAATCTTTAGAATTTTAGCCAGTTGAAATCGTGATTGGTTTGGACTAAAGAAAATTTCGTTTTAAATGAAAAAAGAATAACAAGAAGTTTAATCTCTTGAAAACATTTAAAAATTATATATGCACGACATAAAGTTGAGGTGATTCAGCGTGCCAAGTTGTTTACAGGTTTATTGTCTGAAACTTCTATGACAAAATTAAAATTTTTAATTTCATTTATTTCTCGGGAGACCGGTTTATTTTTGTTCTTATATTTTAAGTCTGAAGTTATTTTTGACAAGTCAAGCTATACAAGAACAAGACAGGGCTTATGCACCGCACATTTACGAAACTATTTTTATGTTTTGCAACAAGCTGAATTTCAGAATTCTACCGAGTTTTGATGTCGTGCTTTCTTTCCTTTAAGCAAGTGGCAAAATTCCGTTTGGGCTCTAAACTAAAGCCGTAAACCAAACTAAGTTTATGAAATCCTTCATACCTCAACTTCTCAGAAGCCGCGTCTAAACCAAGAGTCTAGAAGGTGGAGGATCTGTTAATTGTATCCAAATTGGCAATTGGCAAAATACAAATACCACAGTTAAATTAAAGCTAATTTGCAGTTGATAATTTGGACTCCGGAAACAGGCAGCTAATAAAACATTCTCTTCTCACTTTCGAGCTATCTTCAATGCATCAGTCATTGGTTGCTCGCCACTTTTTACACAAGTTTAAATGAATGGCAAGCAAGCACAAGAACTCAAGGCCTTTCTTTGAACGGCGAAACTCAGAACAGAAAGACAATTCCACTGATTTTGGAATTGGATTATTTACCAAACCTAACAGTTAAGATTTTTAGGTTTATAATTTCGAAGCAGACTAAAACACTTAGTTCATGCATTTTTATTTTGAGGCCGGGGGGGGGGACTATATTATTTTTTTATTATTATTAGTAGTAGTAGTAGTAGTAGTAAAAGTAGTAGTAGTAGTAGTAGTAGTAGTAGTAATAGTAATAGTAGTAATAGTCTACTACTACTTTTACTACTAGTACTACTACTACTGCTGCTACTACTACTATTACTACTACTACCACTATTACTACTACTACTACTACTACTACTACTACTGCTACTACTACTTTTACTACTACTACTACTACTACTACTACTACTACTACTACTGCTGCTGCTGCTGCTGCTGCTACTACTACTACTACT
>JANSTQ010166431.1:0-10432 GCA_026167885.1 Bergia puertoricense
ACTGTGCTGCTTTAGAAAACAGTAAAGAAACTGCAACTGATTTATTACAACGTGGAGCTGATGTTAATGCAGTGGACAAGGACGCTCGTACTCCACTTCACTGTGCTGCCTTAAAAAACAGAAAAAAAATTGCAACTGATTTATTACAACGTGGAGCTGATGTTAATGCAGTGAACAAGTACGGTCGTACTCCACTTCACTGTGCTGCTTTAGAAAACTGTAAAGAAATTGTAACTGATTTATTACAACGTGGAACTGATATTAATGCAGTGGACAAGGACGCTCGTACTCCACTTCACTGTGCTGCTTTAGAAAACAGTAAAGAAACTGCAACTGATTTATTACAACGTGGAGCTGATGTTAATGTAGTGGACGAGGGCGGTCGTACTCCACTTCATTGGGCTGCTTTAGTAAACAGTAAGGAAATTGCAACTGATTTATTAGAACGTGGAGCTGATGTTAATGCAGTGGACAAGTACGGTCGTACTCCACTTCACTGTGCTGCCTTCAAAAACAGTAAAGAAATTGCAACTGATTTATTACAACGTGGAGCGGATGTTAATGCAGTGAACAAATACGGTCGTACTCCAATTCACTGTGCTGCTTTAGAAAACAGTAAAGAAATTGTAACTGATTTATTACAACGTGGAGCTAATGTTAATGCAGTGGACAAGTACGGTCGTACTCTACTTCACTGCGTCGCTTTAGTAAACAGTAAAGAAATTGCAACTGATTTATTACAACGTGGAGCTGATGTTAATGCAGTGGACAAGTACGGTCGTACTCCACTTCACTGTGCTGCCTTAAAAAACAGTAAAGAAATTGCAACTGATTTATTACAACGTGGAGCTGATGTTAATGTAGTGGACGAGCGCCGTCGTACTCCACTTCACTGTGCTGCTTTAGTAGACAGTAAAAAAATTGCAACTGATGTATTACATCGTGGAGCTGATATTAATGCAGGGGACTTGCTCGGTCGTACTCCACTTCACCGCGCCGTTTTAGTAAACAGTAAAGAAATTGCAACTGATTTATTACAACGTGGAGCTGATGTTAATGCAGTGGACGAGGACGGTCGTACTCCACTTCACTGTGCTGCCTTAAAACACTGTAAAGAAGTTGCAACTGATTTATTACAACGTGGAGCTGATGTTAATGCAGTGGACAAGGACGGTCTTACTCCACTTCACTGTGCTGCTTTAGTAGACAGTAAAGAAATTACAACTGGTGTATTACAACGTGGAGCTGATATTAATGCAGGGGACTTGCTCGGTCGTACTCCACTTCACCGCGCCGCTTTAGTAAACAGTAAAGAAGTTGCAACTGATTTATTACAACATGGAGCTGATGTTAATGCAGTGGACAAGGACGGCCTTACTCCACTTCACTGTGCTGCTTTAGAAAACAGGAAAGAGATTGCTTCTGAGTTGTTACAACATGGAGCCGATGCCCTTACGTCCAGTGCAACCGGCGATACTCCCCTTGATATTGCTTCAAAAAGCGTCAAAACCGATATTTTTGTTGATGTGTGTAAAAACTTTGGAACACTTTTTTTTATGATGAACAAGCTTGGTGAAACTGCTCTTCATCTTGCTGCAACCAATTGTATAACGCAGGTAATAGAGTCTCGTGTAAAATATAACAAAAAAGACATTGGTCAAAATAACTGCCCATTAAGTTTTCCTGATTATTCTGCTGAGCTTGTTGTGAATATTCGAGATATCAACAGTAATACACCTCTGCATCGATGGTCGATGCTTTCTAAAAAATCTTTGTCGAGCAGGGTAATTAAAAACCCGGCTGAGATAAGTAAATGCGGCAAAAAGTTGATTGCCATTGGTGCATTAGTGAATGCTAGGAACAGCAAAGACCAGACTCCGTTCCACGTGGCCTCTTCCTGGGAAGCGGTGGATATTCTTCTAGAGAATGGAGCTCTCCCAAACGTGACTGATGTGTACAATGGAGATACTCCCTTGATTTCTAGAGTGAAAATGTTAGACAACGTGTCACATCAGGTCTATGAAGACTTCAGTGTTGGAGAGAACAACAACAGGGAAAAGCATGCATCTAGCGCAAAAGAATGGAAGAAAATCATTAGCAAGGAAATAGATCCATGGATTGCAAATTTAAATGGTGATACAGTCTTGGGATTGCTCATAAGAAAGAACAGTTTTCTGTTAGCTAAGGCACTTATTTCCGTTTTAAAAGCTATGAACGAAATCAATAAGAAACACACCAACGGTGAAACAACTTTACACGTCACTTGCTCATCAGCTGCGGATGGATTTCAGAGTGTGATAGATGATTTGTTAAAATCGAATGCAAGAGTGAATGCAACCAACGCCGAAAACGAGACACCTCTACATCTCGTATGCAGAAAGCTTGTCGTTTTCAAGCAAAAAGAAGTGGACATCAGCAACTCGATGCTGTTGTGGATTGCAAGACGTTTACTCGTGCATGGAGCCAATCCGACGCTGGAAGATTCGCATGGCGCCTCGTGTTTGGATATTGCTAAAGGAATACCAGAAGTGCTTGATCTTTTGAATCGACCTATTGACCCAAATGCCATTCTCCCATTGATGAAGTGGACTGATCCCAGATCAGAAAGCTATAGAAGCAAGATTGCACAAGTTGTACGAAATCAGAAGTCCATTCAAATTTATTGGTATCATTACCACAATGAACCTATCGGGTCAGGAGCTTTTGGGCACGTCTTCGCTGGCGTAGACGAGAGGAATGGAAGAGAAATTGCTATGAAGCGAATAGAGAAGCAAAAGTTGCATCGTTCGGAGAATCGAAGAGAGATTGATACTCTTGTGAAACTGCGAGATTGTGAAGAAATTGTGAAGTACCTTGACCACCACGAGGATGCTCATTTTGTTTATTTAGTTCTAGACCTAATGGAGGGTACGCTTGAGGAATATCTAGACAAAACAACCAGAGATACTCTCCTTGACCCGACTCTTTGTCAAGACGTGGTGAATGGTCTACACTACCTGCATAGAAACAAAATCATTCATCGTGACATCAAACCTGAAAACATTCTATACAAGCTATTTCCGAGAATTTGTCTCAAGCTTGCTGACTTTGGCCTGAGCACCAAACCTGTTCTGAACAAAACGTTGAGTGTGATGCATACCAATGCCGGTACAAGATGTTGGATGGCTCCCGAGCTCCTGAGAGCAACAAAAGATTTACGGCACTCAGACGCATCAGACGTGTTTTCCTGTGGCCTTGTGATCCATTTTCTGTTGGCTGAGAAGCGGCATCCTTTTACAAAGCCCTCCATGGTATCAAGAAGCGCCATTGCCATTCAGAATGAGACGGAGGGAAATATTATTAACTACAAACCATTCCTTTACAATGGGTTGTCTCCAGAAGCTCGTGATTTGATTGAGAGGCTGTTGGTTGAGGACGAGAGTAAACGTCTTGACGCAGGTCAGTAAACAGAAATCCCTCTGTCAGTAACTTTAAAACTGTTAAGAAATTTGTAAAAGGCATTTTACACTATCCCTAGATTTACGAATTAGAGAAAGTACCTTTTAAATTTAGATACTTTTATCGTTTAATCCGTAACCCTATGTTTATCACAATAACAGAAACAATAACAATAGCTTTATTTGCATGACGTATTTACAAGTAAAGGCAAAGCATATATAAAGGAGAACAATTTACAATGTAAAACTATTAATGTATAATATGAATATTGTTTGAAATGCAGCGATGACTATTGCTGTTATTACTTGTGGTTGGTGATATATATTCATCCATGTTTTTTGGGTCATGATTTTGAAGCGAATTTTCAATTCGCGTCTTTGTTGTCGATATACATGTCAAGTTATAAGCAAATGTTTCTCATCTTCAATTCAAATCTCAAAGTTAACGAATTCTTTGTTTGTAAATAATCATGAGTTATCTACAAGTTTCAGCTAAACGTTCATGGTTGTTCTAAAATCCTAGGTGATGGATGTTTTATAAAACCAAAATATTTCTCTCATTCAAAGTCAAGTTAAATACAAAAAGAAACATTTTGAACTACTTAATTAAACTGCCAGTTTGCATGGTGCTCGTTCTTCTATAAAGAAAGGTAAAGACAGAGGCAGATCAATCCTCCCCCTCCCCCATTGGTGTTTAAAATTTGTGAGGTACGCAAGACAGTTAATCAGTTCGGTAGTTGATTACTTAGTTAGTTATTCAGTTTGTTATTTAGCTATTGTAGAAGTTCATTTTCAATGAGCTTCAGTTTTAGGTATTTTATTGAATAATCAATATTATAAATGTGTGTTTAGTTTTATAATCGCAGTACACGGCCACATCAGCTGCATAGCTGTTGTTTTTAACGCTTCTGTTTAAATTGCTCCAGTAAATAAATTACACAATTATAATACTCGCCATGCCTCTAAACAGTCTTATTGTTTGCGAAAAACTCGAACAAATTATGGACTATTTAATGTTAGATTTCAAGGACCTGAAATATGGAATTCCATCGAAGAAGAAATTAAATCCTTTCCGCTCAAGTTGTTTAAAGAGAGGCTTAAAAATACTTTTCTACGTAAATATTAGTTCTTCATTTGTATTTTCTCTCTTAGCTAAATAACAAGACTGTATTGGATATATTATATATATCTTTATTGTAGCTGGTTATTTTAATTTATGTTAATTAGCATACTTAGGTTGTGTGTGTATGTGTGTGTGTGAGTGTGTTCGTGAGAGTCTATGTAAACCTTATTTGTACCTCCGACCTAGTAATGCAACATTGTTCATGTACATGGGCTTCCAGACATTTTTAGCTTCTCAGTTATTTCTGGAAGCCAGTACCCATTGTTATTTATAGTTTACTTATTTTCAACAATTTATTATTATGTAGGTATCAGTGGTACAATCAAAGTTGTTGTTGTTAAATTAAGGCTTACCGTTATTATTACTGTGTCATTATTATTATTATTATTATTTTGTTTAACTATTATTATTATTATTGTCATTCTACATCATCAAATTCATTTTTGTTGTTATTATAATAATTATGATTTTTGTTATCATTATTACTTTTGTTGTTAGTTTTATTGCTATTATTTTATTATTTTTGTTATTGTTGTTGTTATTATTATCATTATCAATATTAGTAAAATTATTTTTTTAGGTGACATTACCTTTCACCCGTTCTTCTGGTCAAAGACAAAGAAGGCTCAGTTCATTAACGCCGTGGGTAATCAACCCGAGGTTCAAAGACCCCGGCAGATTGTATCCACACCTTCTACAGTCGAACTTCACCTGGAGAATACCTTGGGAAAGGACTTCCTAGTCAACCCGTGGGACAACTCTGTCAGGCAAGTGTATGATGAAATGACGAGCTCATGGAGCCGTAGCCGTAGGTATGATACGGCGTCTGCAGTTGAACTGGTGCGATTTATACGCAACTCGTATGTGCATGTGTCGGACAGCGCTCGCACCGTGCATGTTCAGGATCTTCTTTTGAAGGACTTTGTGTTTTATGACAAGTTTCCATCCCTGCTGATTGAGGTTTACAATGCAGTAATGATTTATGGGTGGAATAACCGGCTAGAAATTCAAACTATTGTGAACAAAAGACCGTGATAAAAGATAAACAACCCTGTGAACTTTGTACCTTTTGGATTGGGACACTTACGTTTAAACATGTTAGCAAGATTAGAGTGGATAATCATATTGAAGATAATTACAATATCGTACAGTATGTAACCGAAACTAGTAGAGATCCGAACAACAAGCTTAAAGGGTGCTTTAATGTTTTCGCAGGAAAACAAAGTTCCACGCATATATGTAAATAATGTTTAAACTTTTTCATGTACAAGTAAAACCTTTTTTCGTTGGTGACAGAGCGATTTTTGTTTAACCTTGAAAAGAAAACAGGTAAACCGAATGCGAACCACGTTTTTTTGAGTTTTGAAGATAAACAACCCTGTGAACTGTGTACCTTTTGGATTGGGACACTTACATTTAAACATGTTAGCAAGATTACAGTGCATAATTATATTGAAGATAACAGCCCTTATTAATGATGACGTCACGAGATATTTTTGGGCTTCAAAGTGAGGCTTGGTGGTGAAGTGCTTTGTGCGGTCGCAGGCATTTTGATTGTGAGGCATCACTACAGAAGAAAAAACTTCCAAAATAGTCGAAAATTATACAAACTCTAACCAAATTTACTGCACTTCGGTGCACTTAGCAACTGAGTATCACCACCAAGCCTCGTTTTGGTGCACAAAAACACCATTGTGACATCATCATGAATAAGGGCTATTTCAATATCATATGTAACCGAAACTAGTGTGATTTGATTATGATTATGATTTGGGGGGCTGACAAGATAAAACAAAGTTTCATTTCAATCGACCACGAAGGAATAGCTACTGTTTGTAATGTCCTTTGTAACAACACAAACAAACAGTTGGACTAAAAACCGTAAAGGGTCGCTGCTTTTTTTTTGCATTTGCAAATGAAACAAAATGTATACATGTTGCGAATAAATTTTTCAAAGTCAAACGAAAACTGCTCTAAGAGTTGGTGATTTTTTCGTTATATTTTTCTGGTGATTAATAGTCAGTCGACTTAAACGGACAGTCGACATCTTATAAAACAGACAGCTGGAGTCGGTACCATCCGTTTTTAGTCATTGCTGTGTATGTGCATGTGTATATGTGTATATGTGTGTATGTGTATGTGTGGGTGTTTGTGTGTATGTGTATGTGTGTACGTGTACTGGTATGTGTGTGTGTGTGTAGGTGTATGTGTAAGTGTACGTGTGTGTGTGTATGTGTGTTTATGTACGTGTGCGTTTGTGTGTGTGTGTAAGTGCATGTGTACGTGTGTGTGTAGGTGTTTGTGTAATTTGCATATGTATGTGTACGTGTGATTGTGTATGTGTGTGTGTGTATGTTTGTGTGTATGTGTACGTGTGCGTTTGTGTGTGCATGTGTACGTGTATGTGTATGTGTAAGTGTACGTATGTATGTGTGTATGTGTATGTATGTGTGTGTGTATGTGTATGTATGTGTGTGTGTGCGTGTGTATGTGTATGTGCAAGTATAAGTGTATGTGTATGTGTATGTATGTGTGTGTGTGTGTACGTGTGTGTGTATGTGTACCTGTTCGGGTACGTGCATGTTTATATGCATGTGCATGAGAGATCTGGCAAAACGGCACATTCTGTAAAATCTATCTTTTTCAAAGTTAAAACACCATGTATGATATTAGTAGTGAAATAGTCTTGCCACTTTAACGAATGGTTTTAAATTAAGTATACAATTTCCGACTTTCATTACAAATAGCAAATATACTTTTGGAGTTATTGGTTGTGGGCAGATTCCGCTCCCCCCTCCCTCTCCCTATCAGACCTGAGAACTCCAAAAAAAGCTCAGTCTGAATGAGTCAACAAAACCCAAAATTGTTATCCTTGTCCTGAACAGGACAGTTAAACAAATAACCAAAAAAAATGCTTCTGAACCAGTAAAACGACCATAATTTGCTTCTCTCGAAATACGTTGGTGCTTAGTGTTTATTCCCTGTTAAACACCGCCAATTTGACTGAAACAACCAAATTCTAGTTCAAGGAGAAAAAACGCTTTAGATTTTCCACTTAAAACAGAATTCGGACGTCTTATAATAATAATAATAATAATAATAATAATAAAACTTTATTAAGCACAGAATTCAAAAAGTTAACGCTTATTTACATTGTTTAAAGATAGAATTTATATTGTACGTTACTGTGGAAAGATTACAGCGCCTTTTCATGAAGTAAACATTAATTTCGGGTACCTTACAAAACAGTATTTCTGTTGTAGATTAGAAGACTTTAAAGAGCCTCAGACTGATCAGAATCTTCTAACATTTTATACCCCTTTTATTAGGGACTTATCATTCATTACGGAAAGGGGGAGGGGGCCTGGTCATTTTAGAACAGGGGGTCGGTCGCAATTTTCGGCGGTTTAGTACAATCACAAGTGGCAGGATTCTTCCGTACTTTTGTAAAAGGAGCCAAAACGTCACCCAAATTGCGAGAAATCCCATTTAAGTGACCTTCTGAAAAATGGATTCAAAGCAAGCATTCCTCTGGTACCCCCAGGAGCTCGAGCCTTTAGTGGTTGTTTGTGTGATGCCTCCTCCCTCCTTTTCAAAGTTTGTAGATTCACCCCTGCATGAAACTATATTTTTAAATATAGTTATTTGCATCTTGAGCCTGTTTTTACACTGGATTACAGCATTAATGTATGAGAACAGTATCTAAAACTACGGTTGTTTTCTCAATATGAAAATTAAAGGGAAAGGAGGACTCGTAAACCTTCAAGACTCTGCACGTTTTGTAACTAAAAGGCCTCGAAGCAATAAAACAGCCAAAGTCCACTGAAATTACTGCTTTAAATACTATTTTAAATTCAAAACATCCTGTTTGAAACAAAACGTCGTTCATGGTCAATTTGATGAAAGTCTGCATGATACAATGGCATGAGGACTAATCTGCACCGTCATCCCAGTTGGTCCTGCCCATAAATTGCTTAAAATTCCCAAAAAGCTACTCGAAAACTTCGAAAAAAATTGCATCTACAAAGTCTGTCACACACTAGCGAGATCAATTTGAAACACAGTGTATCGAGCAAAGCCTACACGGTGTAGGTCTTTCACTCTCCCACACGCTAACACACCGCCAGACTTTTACCGATCCCAGATATTTAACGAATTCAGACATGTGCCGAACCCAGACGTGCCGAATTTACATATCTGCTGGATTCAGACATGTGCTGAATCCAGCTATTTGCCGATTTATAACAAGTAAATTTTAATAACAACAGGAGAAATATTCAAGGTCTAACATAACACAATCCACCTGTACAACTTGACAAAACTCAAGATTTCTTTGTAAACATGATATATTTGTTCCTTCTTAGTTCTTAGAACTCTATATTACATTTATTTACATGTGTTTTTTTCCTGTACACTATTATGCACGTGATAATTATATAATAATACTGACAAATACTGTAAAGCCTAGTTCACATATGCCGCAGACATGCCGCCGACATTGCAGGTTGTCCCAATCATTGTCGCCGACACACCGGGAGAGTTGAACTCAACTTAACTTTCCCGGTCTGTCGGCGACAATGATTGGACAACCTGCAATGTCGGCGGCATGTCTGCGGCATATGTGAACTAGGCTTTAGTGTAACAGTTAATATTTTGAAGCTCAAAGAACTAGCTGTCCTTTCAAAAGTCCAATTCTTCTTGCTGTGAAAATGATTATATATCACGGGAATGGTGTACAAAATCAAATTTTATTCAAATTTTGTTCAGTGCTCTCCGTTGTGACGTCATAAAGCAAGCAGCTGGGAGGATAATCGGGCTTCACGTTTTTCTCGAATTTCGAGTAAAGACATCTATGGTTGTTACAAATTTGGTAGACAAGATATTTTTGAACAAAGAGAAATATATCACACGTCAGAAAAATCTGAAGGCGATTTTTAAGGTGATTGATCAGATGATTTGACCAACTCTTCTGCTTGGATGCACTTTATATTCTTTGTTCTATGTATATGTATATGTATATGTATATGTATATGTATATGTATATGTGTATTTATATTTATAGTTGTCATCATTTTACACATACTTTTTATTTTTATTATATTGTACTATACTTGCGACTGGGGCATTCCTGATAAAACGTATTTTTATCTTATCTTATTCTGTTTATTTTCTGTTGTTAATCAGCAGACAAACCCACTGATTTTCCTCAATTTCTCTCGTTGTTCGATCTCGATTGACTTGTGTTTTGTCAGACATTTAGGGCCCATGATAGCAAATCTGAATACGTTGCAGCATCGAGCACTCTTGACTTGTAGTACATCACAAAACATATTTACCGTTTTCCCGGTTTGTTACACCGGTCAGGATCGGCTTCAGAATCTTTCAATAACCTGCCGTCAGTTTTGTTAATGTGTGAATGTGTGGGGCTAAATCGAGTATTATGACTGGCCATTACTTTATGGACCGTTACCATGGACGCGGTCCACTTTGATATTTTTCTCTGGTAAAAATTTGACACTACGAAACACAGAATCACACCTGAATGCTTTAGGCGTGAAAGGTATGAAAACACCAAAGAAGCTCACTTGAGTGTGCTCCCGGAAGTGCTGTTTTGTTTAAAGACATTTTACTATATATCATAAATTATTTTATATCGACCATGTACTACCCCGACCTTGAGCTAATATTCCCAAGTACGGTCCCCGCGCCCAGTTAATAATTCTTCTAAAAATTAATTTATTACTAAGCGTCGAACTCAGATTTAGATTCTGGAAGCCGTTTCTAAAATAATATTCGTTTTTTAAGAGATCATCAATATCTGTGCCTTCCAAATTCGCAACGTTACCATGTACAGTGGAACCCCGATATAATA
>JANSTQ010166442.1:0-10430 GCA_026167885.1 Bergia puertoricense
ACCCATACCTCCCAAGACTCGGTCGTGGGACCAACATGGGGCTTTTTTACGCAAATTTTTACCACTTCGAAAACGCACAAAAATTCGAGGACTTAACCAAATCAAAAAATTTTTGCACCGAAATACTCCAACAAATACGCTTAATTTTTTTGGGGAAAAACATTTTTTGCGTTTAGGTGCACTTTAAGGTTTCTACTGAACGGTAAGAATTTGTGCTTTGTGCCAATCGGTATAAACGTGTTATGATAACTACTTTGCATTTACGTATGAAGTAGGAAATAGAAGGAACACTGGCTGCAGATGGTCGGGCTTACTGTAACACTTTAATCCAAGACTCATTTATCATTTAATTCAACACTCGTCTACAGGACAAAAATTGCTGGAACAGCTGGGATAAAAATTGGAACCGCTCCAAAATGGCTTGGATAAAAATAAAGAGCATCATTCAAAATCTGATCATTTTATCAAATAAAAAGATTCAGAAATTGGTAGGGAGCCTAGGTTCATTCCAAAACAGGAATACAGGCGACCATGGTCCAAAAAGAAAGTGAAATGGCAAATAACAAGAATTTAGACGATGGCTTTTAGTATTTTAACAAGAGCCATTCCCCTTTTGTCCCAGCTGTACCAACTTTTTCTTCTCGTGTGAATGAGTTTCGAAAGACATTTTCACGGATCGGATCTTAATGGACAGCGAAACTTGACAACAGATTTGTTACAAAAATTAAATTTGATGGAACAACTAGTTTTCTTCAATCTGGTCCATTTTAAGCTCCAAAATGTTAAACTATTAGGAAGAAATTCAAAGAAAGCCCTTTCTATTTCTTTTGGTGATTTTTGCACGTTGTGATCTAGAAAGTTTTAAATCGGGGCAATTCTGATTAAATCGGGAGAACTGATGGTCACATGCGAAGTGGACCAGGCACATGGTGTCAATCTGTTGCAAATCCCCAGCCTGACTCGTTAGGCTTAGTAGCATTGATACAAGGCTGTACTCACTGATGCATCCTGCCGAGAGATTGTGATGGTTTTCCTGGCACGAGTCGCATTTCACACCCAGCACACCAGGTCGACATGAGCACACCCCAAACATGTTACAGGAAACGTTGAGGGAACCCTGAGGATTACAGTTACATGCTGTGGGAAGGATAATAAAAACGTGTTATGTACTATCGATTTCAAAGCCAAGGATAATGATACATGGTTCCCTCATATTCTAACTGCAGAGATAAGGTGGACACAACGAGTGAAGATGGGGTTAGGGTGTAGGAAAGGTAGATCAAAAGAACCATTACGATGAATGGAATAAAATAGTTTCCATTCGATTATTTTAGTTGCTTCTTGTTTAATTTTTGTCTCTTAATCCTTCTGATCCGTTTTCTACTGTAGGATGACCTTCAACAAAATCCCATGGACAAAATTCACGTGCACTCAAACAATGACGATTGAAAACATGTTGAAAAATGTTCCCCTGATACAGGAAAAACAACAAAACACTTTAAATATGGTGTTAATGTAGTAACTTGAAATACTAATTCGAGACTTTTGAACATATATTGTTTTAATACTGGTTAATTTTCATTTATGGCTGCATGTACTGAGGAAGTGATGACAACTAAAGTCAATTCCAAACAGTCATCCTTCACGTCGCACCGTTAGTTATTGTATCTACTCATGGGTCCAGATTTAATCTTTGACCTCACTTTTCGAAGAGCTTAACATTTGTGATACCAACTTTCACCACACAATCCGAGGTCAGGGACACTTAAACGTTATCCAAGGAAGTTAAAAGATTCAAACACTTTTAAAATAGAGTTTGGAGTTCCAATCTTGGTTAAATAATGACTCAATCCGGGTTCAAACTTGGTCCCAGCGTTCGGAATGTGCTCCAAGGTCACAGCACTGGCTGGGTAGTGTTACTAGGGGGTCCCACCGTTTAGCTTACAGTCCAACCTCGGAACTTATGTTGCTTTGATGTTGATACAACGATTTACAAAACGACTTTAATTTTTTTAAATTTATTCAGATATAATCGAATAAGAGTTTCTTTTCAATTACGTTGTTAGAGTTTTTTCACTCAATTCTTCAATATCCCTTGGTAAACGTTTATTTTTGTTAAATTAGTTGACAGACAGCGTTCATATTTTCTGCACAAAAATTAACACCGAAGCAACTGTGATCAGGTGAAATTAGTAACTGATTGGTTTTTTAATAACTGCATCTAAGTTTAGGTGGAAATGGAAAGGGAGGGGGACTTAAGGTACTTATCAAAGAAAAAGTCTGTGAAACAAACGTTAATCGAGGACGAAACAAACGTTAGTCGAGGAAGAAATAAACGTACGTGTACAGCCAGATTCTGAGAACCTGAAGAAATCAGGTTTACAGATGTCACATGCGCGCCCAGTCACGCCTGTTTTGCAAGGGCATTGTCCTGTCTGAACACTGCAGTTATTCCCTGTGGCACCAATTTTGCTACACAGACACTGCTCACACCCTTTCCCCGACCCAACATTCCAGTGTTCAGGAATACAGCCATCACATTTGTCCCCAATTACATTTGGCAGGCAGGTACATCTTCCCTGTGCATCGCATGGTAGTGGGTCTGGCGACTTGTGGCCAGGAGGTGTGGCAGTACCAGGGGGGTAACACAGACAAGCTGAAGAAAGAAATAATATTATGTTATGTTGCATTACATTACATTATACAACATTTCAAGACACTGCACTGCACTACGTTACAGCTATATCGACCCAGTCTGCATGCACACACAATTAGAAGTCATGAACAGCCAGTAAAAACAAATACTAAGGTAGGCGACGTTGCAAAGGAAAATGAAGCAAACCGTCATGATTTCCACGGATATACCGGTAGATAACGTCACCTCAAAACAAACAATCATCAGACGTTTCCTTTTTTATGTTGGACGATCTCAACACGTTGGTTACGTTAAAAGTTGTGACTCTTGAGTGTCCAACACAAGCAGTAACACTGAAAAGCCCTAAGCTTAGTGATGTTGCCAATAAGAGCTCAATATCTAGATCTACTCACAAAATATCTGCACGATATTCAAAAACTGGTTGTGATACAATATTTTCCTTAATCGTTGCGTGTAAATACTGATTTATGTGTTAAATCCATGTTTACCTTTACAAGGTGGCTTGGGGTAAGCTGTTGCGTTGCCATAGAACCCAATGCTGCACTGTTCACATCTCTGAAATGGACCATTCTGGGTGTTGTGTATACACTTCAAACAATCTCCAGTCAAGGGGTCACAGTTACCAAGTGCATTGGGATCAATATTTCCACTACAATTGCACTTCTGACATCTAGTTGGTGCTCCCAGTGAGCCCCTCGGGTCGCCATAGTAACCGTCATTACAATCTCCACAATCGTTGCCCGAATGGCCTTCTGGACAATCAGTGCAAAAAACTTGAATGCCAATCTGGAGGCAGCGCTTGGAAAAGTAACAATCACACGGTTTACAGTCATTGGGTGTTCCATGAGTAGCGATGCCATAAGAACCATTAACACATCTGTCACACTTGTTACCAGTAGTGTTGTGAGTGCAGTTGCATACACCAGTATCTGGGTGGCAGACATCAGCATGGTTGTGGCATTCACAAGGAATACACCTGAAATTATGGAAATACACTTTCAAGGTCTATTTACAAGATAATTAATAGAGGCAACTTTGAATCAGATCTTCTACGAAAAATACTTTTAATCAACCGCAATTCGCTCTGCATCTCATGGAACACAGAAACTGTGGTTTCCTTTGGAGAATTATTTCAAGTTCAATTAGGAAAACTAAAACTCAAACTGTTTCCTATAAATGTTCAGCTGATCTTAATACCTGACAAAGCTAAAGAGTAACCAC
This sequence comes from Bergia puertoricense, assembly GCA_026167885.1. Taxonomy (NCBI): domain Eukaryota; kingdom Metazoa; phylum Cnidaria; class Anthozoa; order Zoantharia; family Parazoanthidae; genus Bergia; species Bergia puertoricense. The sequence goes on from JANSTQ010166442.1 coordinate 3,878, forward strand.
ACTGCAGTATTTAATTTGTTGTCTTAAAACTAACATAACTCGCAGTTCTTCCACTTAAAAATGCATGGTTTCTAGATACCTTAAGAAACACCTCGTGTTAATGTGTACAGGTGTAGCAACAACAGTTAGAACTTACAAGTCATAGCTGTTCGCCACTCCTCCTTGTCTTGTGAATCCTCTCTTGCAGGTCTCACAGAAGCTGTCTCGATACGGAGGTGGACACACACATTCTTCTACCCAGTTGACAGGGTTTGGAGTTGTTGGATCGTAAGTTGCTGTCTCTAGAAAAACATTGTCCAACATACCAGTACCCTGGTCAGCATAGTTGATTCGTATTTTGATCCTCTGCAAGGTTGTCAGCAGTTTCTGGAAATCAAATGCTTCCAGTTGTGGCTGCCATCCAAAACTCAGATCTTCATGCAAGCGATAACTGTATTTCTGGAATGACGTTGTTGGAGTAGGATTGTTCTGTGCTGTAACAGTAAATTAATAGTTGTGGAAATAGTATATGACATTAAAAATAAAGCACTACTTCAACAGAAAATACCTTAAAGGAGCTCTTTCACGATTGAATATATGTTTTCTTTTTTTCACAAGCTACATTTTCATGTGTTTTCAAAGGTAACACCTAACGTAACCCATCAGAAAGACCTTTGATCAATCGCTTCTGTCAAGGTTTGACGTATTTGCAACCAATTTAATACTTCAGCCTGGAACATAAAACAAAATAACTACAATCCAACATAACTGCCCTCTAAAACTGACAATCAAGACAATTTGCCTTTTGAAAAGCATTGATTGGTATCTGAACAGTGCCAAATATTACAATAATACACAATTTAACTAGAAACTTTTCATGCTAATAAGTTTTAATGGAAACTTGTGCTAGTTTCAGGTCTCTTAATTTGTGTTTTCACTTTCTCACTTGAGTGAGAAAGTTCGGAAGTTAAGTGAAAACAGTCTTATATTGACTCACTTAACATTCCTAAAAATTAGCAAAGTATTCAACAGCACATGGAAATCTTGTTAAACTTAGGTACACTTAAGTTAGTTCGGGATTAGCGAAAGCCAATACGAAGACTGAGTTTCGAGAGGTCTGTCAACGTTGTTTACTTTTTTCACCTGTCGCTAATCACCAAAGCACTACAGTGACCAGCCTCCTCCACTGGTATCGCCTGTCTCATAAGCTAGTGTCTTGCCTTATGAGCAGTAGTTGAACTAAACTACAAATGTACATGAACGTGTTTCTGTTCACCCGAAAATGGCATTTCCAAACCGTATCGTCAAACTAGTTAGCAAGTAGGTCTTCAAACCAATACTGTGGTCTGTCATGAGTCCAAACTGTTTCCTTGACCACTGTCTGGGCCTTGGCGTCAACAAAAATCTGTAATATAGCAGCACTTTTTTCGTACAATTTCGCAACGCTAGCATCCTTAGATGTCGGAAAAATCTTCTTCTTCGACGTTCGCGTTGAATTGGAATAGGAAAGCAAAAAATAGAAATGAAACATAAAAGAAACCTTCGTCTGGATTTTCCGCCATTTTGAAGTAAAAAATAGGCTCCAGTTACACTGTTACCATAGCTAAAATTTACATATATCCTGACATGAAAGTTAAGTCACTTAGCACCCTCGGTAAACATACCATTTTTAAGTGAGTTAACGCCTACGTGAAAACACAGCCTTAGGATTCAAAACGATGTTGCTGTCAGCTAGTTACATTATATCTCAATAATTCAACAAAGACTTCGTGTATTAAACCTTGAATTAACTGAACGGGGGCTGTTAGCATCATCAAAGTTGTCTATCATCATTTGTGGACATACAGTAGCAAGTACTGAAACCATTAATTGGTCCCTGAGTAAACCAGTCTACAAACCGTCCATACCTGAAGGTGCTAAGAACCACAACCATGGATAGAGGAATAGGAAGCAATTTGAAATTTGGGGGCGGAGCAACGTCATGACCCTGAAAGTTATCGTTAGAGAAAAATGGGCTGAAGAGCTTGGCATTAGTGTGATGACAATGCATGTTGGAGTAGGGGGTGGGGACAGGTCTTTCTAAGTGTACCTGTGAGTGTTGTCGATATTTTTAGTTGATTTGCTCCCTCCAAGGTGATGTCTCCAAACTGGAACTTCATGCCATCAGTGGTGCCCACACGGAAAGAAAAGCCAAATAAGTGGGCATAACTGCTACGACGGTCACCGAGGAAAAAACTGGGTGCCACAGCAAATAACATTTCATTTCCAATAGCAGTTGCCTGAGCAAATCCCCCTTCCGTTACATGTACTCCATATTTTGGTGTCACATCTTGAGCTAAAGGTCGGGAATTGAAAGGCATGTCATGCAGGTTGGGCAATACCCAGTAAAGGGGATCTGGGAAATTTCCAGTTGAAGGGATGAGGTAATCTGCTACAGAAGGATATGGAAAATCTTCAGCCATTTATTTTGTTTCATTTTTTACTATTTTGGCCAACATATGATGATAAGACAGTCATACAGCCGTCTTCTCGGATAAGGACGTTAAACTGTAGGTCCTCAGAGACCTTCTCACATGGGTTGCCCCGTTCAAGGTTCTCCGCCCACCTAAAGAGTGGTAAATTAGTTAAACTAACTAAACCTAATACTTGTGAGAATTGAAGCTAGGGGTTATAGCACAACTTGCCAAAGAGGGGATATGGTGCAATCGCCAGTAAGGTAATAATAGTAATAGTAAAAGCCAGTTCACATAATTCACAAGGGGGATACTGCAATCTCCACAGGGGGAAGGAGATAATCTCTTCCAAAAGGGTATAAGGGTAATCCCAAGCTTGTGGGAATTAGGAGGTTCCAGGACAGTTAAAATAAGGAATTCCCAGTGGAAAAAGAAGATATCTGAAATGGAAGGGCATGGGGATCTCAGTAGTAAAGGGGAATGGTTGCTATAGGATAATTTTCACCAAATGAAAATGTGTCAACTTCCACGACATGTTAAGAAGCAGACATCTCTAATGAAGGCAGAAAAAGCAAGCAAAGCCACAATATTTTGTTACTTGATATTCATGATTGAATGACTTTAAAGATATTTAATATTTATCTTTTTCTCTGAAAGCTTACAGCTTCAAATCTCACAAGTATTAATTAGTTTTAGTTTAACTAATTTTACCACTCTTAGGTGGGCGGAGAACCTTGAACGGGGCAACCCATGTGAGAAGGTCTCCGAGGACCTACAGTTTAATGTCCTTATCCAAGAAGACGACTGTACGACTGTCTTATCATCATATGTTGGCCAAAATAGTAAAAAATGAAACAAAATAAATGGCTGAAGAGTGCAGAAAATTTGTTTGGACAGAACTTAACTGAAAGTTTAATTGGTTCAGAGGTACAGAATTACATAGAGTTTCAGTTTTTGAACAATTGCATAATGACAATTTAATAAAAATGTCAGTCTTAACCTGCAAGGCATTGTAGAATTTTGAAAAGAATAACAAATAACAATGCCAAAAGACCAGCACACTTTAAAAAAGGAGAAAAAACCTTAAAATACTAGTTGTAGTTTGCTTTCTTTGTTTTTTGACATTAGAAAAAAAAAGAAGAAAAGTTACTTACACTCCTCATTCTGAAAGGTCCATCCTTCAAGGCTCAGTGTAAAGGAAGATGTGAGATTGAGGGCTGTGTACCCTGGTGCAGCTGTGCACACCGTGCTATGTCCAGAACAGAAACACTGTTTGCAGCCATAAGGATTGCTCTTCTCAAGACCATAGTAACCCGTGCGGCACTGGTCACATGATGCTCCAATCACATTTCGCTTGCATGAACATTCACCTTGTTCATTGCATTGAGCATTGTTTGGGTCTGTGCCAGCCAAGTTGCATTGGCATTGGCTGCAACAGTAAATTTTTTAAAACAAGTTAAGAAGCAGTGGTTACAGTCGACCAGCACAGATGCAGCAGAGTATTTAGGAGAGAGAGAGAGAGAGAGATCTGATTAGATTTAAAGCAACATATTATGGATACTCCAACACAACCTCAACAATCTCAGGAGTTAGGTTCTTTGCAGAATCGCTTCTAAAGCAGGGATGCATCGGGCAAGCTGATTGGCTAATTCAGAATAGATGAGAAAGTATTTAACATGGAATTTATACTTGTGCCTATTCAGTATGGAATTGCACTCAAATGTCCCGTCAACACTTTCACGTGAGACTAGTCATGGGTCATTTTTAGTTGACCAAACAACAAAGTAAATAAGGTGTGAAAAACGTTTTTTTTTATCAATGTAGCAGAGTTACAAGCACTGAAGAATTTGGAGTAAATGTCGAAGAGCCTTTTTGATACTTTTTTTGAACCGACAACAAAAGAGAAAGTTTGCTTAATTGCATTTTAGTTAAAGTTTGATTTTCTTGAGCAACTCAAAAAGCCATTAACACTAAAGGGAACAACATCTGAGCAGTTTCAGGATTAGCTTTGCTATTTGAAACTTAATAAAGGTTAAAGTTTAAAGCTGTTTAACAAAAAAATTACAAAGTCAACAAGAAACGAAAATGTCTGAAATAAGGCCATTAGCCGGGGAAGAAAGTGATGAAAGCAATCAAAGGCAGCCTACTTCAATTGTCAGTTTCACAGAAGAAGATTAGAAATGGAAAACTTTGAACTAGAAATGGAGGTGAGGAACACCAGGAACAGCACAGCTACGGCAGTACACCGACTTCGGTCAACAAGCTAGACCTTGACACAATTTCAAGGAACGAAGCTCCTAAACAGCTGAAACATTTTTTCCTAGAAGTTTGTCAGACACCGAAAGATAACAAAGGTAAGGTCAAGGAATGTGAACTAGCTGGTACACTTAAAACTTTAAGTAATACCATAATGGTTTCAGCTTCCACAACCAACAGTCAAGTTTCAGTTAATATCCCTAGTATCCCTGTATGTAAGTGACAGTAGTTTGTCTGGGTTTTTGGTGCTGTAGGAGGTCTGTTCACTGGGGCAAATTTCAGCAATGAACTGAGTGAATGAGAACATCAACTTGCACTCCAGTGTGAGCTGTTATTGAAACTTCTGAACTGAACTAAATGAGTGAAACAAAAGGAAACACAGATTTGCTTTAACTGCTTGTTTTTTGGAACTGTTTTTTTTGCTGGAAATGCATTTTACCTTTTTGCAAGTAGCTATAATACTTGTTTAGTATAATTTTGATGTGGTTCCTTTGACTTTTGCAGTTGCTTATTTTGTACAGCTCAATTCCATTCAACAGACTTTGGATATGTTCACAGTCACGTTGCACATGTTTGTGCCTCAAAACATTTATGTCTTAATCTAGTGCAAGGCTATTGTCGATCTTGAATTGTTGATCTTGCTTCCAAGATGATTTATGTGAACATTGCTGACCATTACGTATTGAATTAAAACGGGAAAAAGAAGTATTGGAAAATAAAGTTTTCACCATGATGTCCAGTGAAAGTGATGTCAAAACGAAGTGCGGGCACTCATTGATCGCAAGTTCTGAAATTTGAACTTTAACCTAATTCGCCAGTTGGTTGACAGTGCAGAGAAATGGCTTTTGTACGCATGAAACTTTACCAACAGACCACCTTGAACAGCCAATTCTTTAACTTGTGACATTCATCCCTGCTAAGTGATTCAAGGAAAATCCATTGCCTGACTCCTGTATTCCAATTGTTAAATTTCAATCGAAAAATTATATTGCACTCATCACTTCGCAGTCTGTGCGATATTAATTTTCTCATTAAATTTAATGTGGAATACCCTCATCAGGCAATGAATTTCCTATAGTATATTACACCCATATCAGATTCCACTTGTAATTACAAAAGATTCAAGAAATGACTTTTTTATGAATTCTAGTTAAGTATTTTTAAATATTTTCATGTAAGCTTTGCACTTTTTAAGTATATTTATTAAAGATTATTATCATTACTATTATCATTATCATAAGTTGATTGTCACAACCATAAATCTAGCAATTTGTCTAATTATTTAAGTTTTCTACTCACCCTAGATTAACAGTGCAAAAGATTGGCAAGATTGATTCAATGTCAATCTCCATGCAACATGTAGAAAAACAAGGTTCTAATGGAGACTAGTCAATTATTTGAATGTATGGTATGTTGGAATGTTTTGCTATGAGAACAGTGTTTGTTACTTGTTGTCAAGAATTTCAAGGCCAATTCTTGACTGCAGCAACAATTGCACAGTTAAAACCTGAAGTTAAGAGGTAATTTTCTAAATCTTCAACTCACACCAAAATAATTGCATAGATATATATCATCTGGATGTTAATCAAACACAGAATCTTGCTTAATTGCCAGGGGTAGGGAGAGGGGTGGGGGTGATCACCGGCGATCTACAGACTATTTGGGGAAGTTGAGAGTGTGCGAGTTAAAAATTGCGAGTTGCGAGTTGAAAATTGCGAGTTGTGAGTTGAAAATTGCAAGTTGCGAATTGAAATGAGCGGCAAATTTTGGCGCCAAACTGTGGGCGCACGCGGCCGATGAAGCACGACGAACATAAATGTCAGCAGTCTTCAGTAGAATCTACTGTCTGTAAAAAGCGGTAGAAG
>JANSTQ010166453.1:0-10430 GCA_026167885.1 Bergia puertoricense
GTGAGAAGGGCTGAGGAGGGGGGCTTAGCCGTCTCGCTTTTATGAAAACTATAAAAAGTTACTGAAAAGAATTTTTTCAAGCACTTCAAATCACCACCAATTCATATGTTGACAAAGTTTTATTTTGTATCTATTGTTTTGTTCTCCCAAATGCTAAACTAGTTCAGACAACCAGATGTTTGTGTGTAGTTGCTTGCTGTATCAAGTTCTGACTATAGCTGCTTCATTCTTATCGAAATAAATGTACCTAAACAGTACAAGGCAAAAACGCTTCCATGGAGGTCTCGTGGTCAGACATTCATATTCAGTTGCATACATAACCAATATTTCTGAAGCAGAAAAGACCTCTACCGCCTACAACAAAAGATTTTCATGTAGGAATGCACGTATTGTTAATAAAATGTTTTCTCAATGCAGCCTCTTTTGATTTCGAGTGTTCTTTTTAGTAAAAAGCTCCACGTGCAAATCTAACAGGTCTAAAACCAATGAAACCACCACCAAATCGTGCACCAAATTTCTGCATTCCAAACCCATGGCCACCAAATCCGTTGCACCCTCCACCTCTGTCACAATGAAAGAAAAAAACAGACTATCAGTAATTCGTTCACTCGAACTTATCTCAAGTGCTTGGCAGCTATGAGCTCATTGATATTCATACTTTTACGAATATTTATACCATTTTTCAGCAAAAAATTTAAAATAGTCTTATATAAATTCAACAACTCAACAATCACTCCAAACGTTTGTTTCACTAATCAAAAAAGTAAATTCAAATTTCAAAGAGTAACACTGCTAATTGATTTCCATTCCAGAAAACTTGAAAAACAGGGTTGACAGTATTCACAATGAAAGAAGATTTCGTACTAGTGCCATGAACGTGCGTTTTAACAACTATCGCCACAGGTGGCGTGCAGTATCGTATAGTAACAATGTCTAACCTTGCAGTTAAATTTAAAACTCTTAGGCTTTTGTTTGAAAAGCACATGCAGATAGTTTCTAAATCAATTTTTAGGATCTTTCATTCCTTTGCAGGCAAAACATATTTGGAGTTTTGCAAAACAAGTAAGTGAAACAATATCGAGATCACTCAACAACAGTTTGCGTGCAGCACCTGCAATGGAATGCCTAGAACATTTTAGGAACTAGAAAGATAGCCTGAAATCATGTGATAAAGATGGAAGCAGTTCTCCTATCATGCATGGAAGATAAAAGACAGGAAAATGTGTTAATTATAAACCGATTACGACATTTTACGGCTCTTGTTTTCCTTCAAAGGGAGCTCGATAAAAACAGTTATCTTAATCTAGCTAATGTAATTATGGTCAACAGTCCACCTGAACAGACATAGAGTGAATGTACTTTAAACAAACTTTCTAGTTTTGAGTCTGGAAAAGAGTAAATTACGGCGAATGACAGACTGCATTCCTTTAGAAATTAAAACACAACTTGGGAGTGTTTCTTCTAAATATTATAGGATTTCAGTAGAAGGTTTTGATCGCTAGAAGCTGCACGGGACCAAGCCAGCATGGCACAGTTAATAATAATAATTATAATAATAACAATAATAATAATAATAATAATTATAATAATAACTTTTTTTAAGTGTAAGTATAATAATAGCAATATACAACCACTAAGTAAGGACACTAAAAAAATAAAATACAATAAATGAATGAATAAATAGGTTTCCACCCCACCTCCCTTTTTCTAAATTATTAAAAATCACGTGTTCAAAAATCTAATTAAAAACATTAAAAAATTTTATATATAAAAATCTAATTAAAAACATTAAAAAATTTTATATATAAAAATCTAATTAGAATTTCTACATCTATGGTATCGTGCTGTTGGGAGAACCCGTAGCATACCTACCTTCGGGCAAATCCACCACCTCGTCCTCCAAATCGCCCCATTCCTCCAAACCTTAACAATGGTCCCATCGGGCCCATTCCTCCCATTCTGTTGTACTGTCCAGGCCGTGTAAACATTAAGGAGTTTGGTTTGGAGGAGACAACATATTTTATGTTGGCTTTGGAGCACTTGAAAATCTCAATATACCTAGAAACATATCAAATGTAAAACTAAGTTCCCTACATTGAATTTAACAACTAAAAAACCTTCCTGACAAATTTATATACCGATCAAATGGAAGCTTCAGCATCCCCCTGGGCATATCCCGGGTATTTGAGCAACTCCCATACCCAGGTAGTAGGGAATTTGACGTTTGTGGTTGCCTCTGGTGTGGGGAACTTTAACTGGATGGGAGGGGTGGTGGGAAATTTTAACACTCTGTCTCCGTTTTGTGTTACCGCACTGCGTTGTGTCCTGACACCCATCGAGTCGTTCTGACTGAACTAAAATAGTTGTGTAGCAAAGAAGTACGTTTTGAGCAAATTTTTCTGTTGATACGTTTATTATTGTTATATTTTAAGAACATCCGAGGGATTTCTAGTTCATATGGTTGATTTATAAAACTCGTTTCCAGTTTTATGTTAATAAACTATAGATTCACTTCTATATAAACAAAAAGCGTACTTCTCGTGTTGAAAAAAAGTTGCAAATGTCTTCTAACAATGCTTGTGTCCCAGGAAAGGAGCATTTTATCACTAAATATCGACTTGATGTGGCGCATTTAAAAACTTTATTGGCTCGGGGGCGGGGGGGGGGGTAGGAAACTGTAACCATCCCTGCTACAAAAATATCAATGCTCGGAGATTTGCCCGGGGGAGGTAATTTGATGTTTCGATCTGATCGGTACAGTGTTTGATCAAATACAGTTGAAGAGAATTCAGAGAATTTAACATATTCCTGGTACTTTAAGTTCAACGTAACTAAGGAAAAGTAAGGTCGTTTATTAGATGATGATAGTTTTGCTGTTAGTGCAAGTTACTTTACATTTTGTCCCATTCATTCTCGTGAATCAAAGATCATTTTCAATCAATAAAAGTTTAAATATTTGAACTAATATTACATATTCCTTATTATACATAAGGGTTAAAATAGCCATTTCTTAAGATTATCTCAGACTCACATTAAGGTTGACCATTTTAATTATGATAAATTAACGATGACAGTGGTTGTTCTAACAATTTTTATTTGGGGTGGCCAAAATATTACAACTGATGATGAACGTATTGGTCAGAAAAAATGGTAGTTTTGGCCCAAAAAAATGGTTTAATTGACCAATATGTTATGGTATAGATAATTGAGTCTAAGATAATCATAGAGAAATAATCATTTTTACCACTCATTTTATAGAGTGCATGAATATTCAGTTTGGAAGCATGATACTATTGATTTGTTTGAACAAAACTGAAAATACTTTTGATAACTGACAAAACAAATACAATTGAAACCCAAGATCAGGTATTCGCAATCCTTCGCGGTTTGTTTATGTTTTAGTTTCATCAAGTGCATGTCATCATTAAAAGTGAAATCAAGAAGGCTTCAAAAAGTCTGTACGCTCTGTGACTCAACATCTTTGAGCACTTAATTGATATAACTATCGATATCTTCTATTGTATTAACACTTCAACCATTATTTTTAAACTTTAGAATGAAACCACGATGGATTTGAAATGTCTACGAGCTTGAATTTCTTGACTTTTTCACTCTGGTATGAATGAATGCTACAATTTTCAACACAATTAAAATCTTATTCATTTTTTTAAATTTTCTCTAACAAATTCAAGTAGGCTTTCTGCTTGTTTACATTGAAAATAACTCCTTGTGGAGAGTTACAATTCCATTTGTGTTTTCCACTATTTTCATTGCCTGAAGTTGTCTTGTAGTGCCATCAATCAGATCTTAATTCAAATGTAGCCACACCTCCATGCACATTCTGGCGGATGGGTCAATGTTGTTCCAACCACAAAATGTACACTTTGGCAGATCTATTAATCATGATTACATTTGTCTTCAAACACACAGTGGTAATCTTTCAAGTTTGACAGACTTCAGCTTAAAACAAACTACCGAGCGAGGAAAGAAAACCTGCAAGGGTCGCGGAACAGTACAAAGAGTAATAACGCCCTGAAGGCGCATCATTTCTTACAATAACATCGTATGATGCCCTATATAACATCAAAACAACAGAAAAGATGGTCCCCGCGTGTGTTGTTATAGCTATATCTAACCTATGTTATGTTATTTGCCTCTAACAATCCTATAACAATTAGCAATTTTTGGCATCCCAGACTGATTCCTTGATATAACGGCCTTAGGAACTGTAAAATAGAGTTTATTAGTTTACCAAATTATGCATTGTGTATAATTGAGAAATAAACCACAACACGTTGATGTCCATTTCTTACTTAACCAAACTACCTTTAAATATATCAAGAATGAACTTTATCTTCTTAATTAATGCCTTTTGGAGCTCAGGGACAAAAACTGAATAATCATTTCAAAGTTTTATATGGCTATCAACCAAAAAAGGAACGTATCGCAGGCTAAAATGGAAAAGTGTAGGTTTTACTGTGAGCAATCATTTTGAAGTTCCATTGCCTTTTTGATGAACCCTCTAACTTTTGTTTGTAAATCCCATAAAACATTTAGAATATCAAAACCTAAAGAAAACACCTTTTGTTTTTTTACCCAACTCTAAGTTGTGGAATTACTATAACTAACCAACCAACCACTAGGATGTGACGGAGGTCCCTGAAGGACCCTCACCGCACCAACCACCTCCCACCTGTGCCCGATCTTTTCCTTGTGTTTTTTCTCGGCTTGTTCTGCTATATCTGGAGAAGCGAATTCCACAAAAGCATCCCCTGTGCTCCTCCCATCTTCACCAATTGTGATTGTTATCCCATTTGGAACTATCGCCAACCCTTTAATTGATCAACATTGGCATAATAATTTGTTATAACATATCCCCTGAAAAACACTCAACACCAGGAAATACACCATACTGCGGAAGAGGGTTGGGTGTGGACAAACGAGGTGAGCTGGGAGAAGGGAGGGGTGGGGTGGGGGAGTTTGTACTTTGCTTGAATGGATGGCAGGTAACAACAACAAATGCACAACCAGGACGACACACAATTAAAACTGTAACTCCAGCAGATATAACCAAACTTAATACCACACAACTGTTAACCAGTTGAAGCAACCCAACACTAATTTGCAAACACAAAACAGCTAAACATTTGAGAGGCTTTTATGTCTAAAATTAAAATAAACAATTCAAGACTGCCTTCTTTAAATCTGTTGTTACTAGTTATTTTCAAAATCATGTGTTTGAAAGAACTAAAAAGGGGGCTAGATCCTATACTTGGATTGAAAATACCATTGTAAGGCATAGCTCGTGTAAAACGCCTGAAATCACGACCATCACTAAGATACCTGAAAACTTTAACTCCAGTGAATAACCTATTCAAAGTTAGAGAGAAAATAATGGTTAATTGTTTGATGAAAAGTGTTTGAAAGATTTCAGATTTCATTTTAAGATTGTGTTGAAAACCATCTCCAAAAACTGGGCTCTTAGACAAGAATACCATGCAAGACAGTGTAACTTACCTTTAAAGAACTGGAGAATCTCCTCTTTGGAGACTCTAAACGGCAACCCGCGAAGGCGTACAACCGACTCTTTGGTCTTGTCATCAGTCTGCCCTGTTCTGCTACACACACACTTCATCTCGCTGAGTTTGGATGGGAAGACTTCTACATATCGCTTGCCCATGTACTGATTTGTTCTTTTGAGAGCCCTGAAAGTTTAAAGTACGTGAAATCTTAGCCAAGCATTATCAGCAAGTCACAATATATAATAACTGATTGGTATATTGATATTTTGAGCTTCTTTTGTTCATTTTTTGTAGATGTTTTACTAGTTCTCATAAGTTATCATACAAAGATGAAGTAGGAATGTTATTCCAGATAGTCACTTTAAAACTTTTTGTTTGCTTTTAGAACTGTAAATTGTGCTAGAGTTAGTTGTATAACGTGATCACTACTTTTCCGTAATTATCGTTAATTTTTAGTGATTAGGTATGTCAACAAAATTGGTCACAAAGAAGAAGAAATTTTCGTCTGTATCAAAATTATTTTTCTGACATACAAAGTATTTCTTTATTTTCCCTGTGAAAGGAGGTACACCAATAGCTATCTACACATCAAATATAAAAGTAAAGACTGCATTACTTGTTGGAAAACGCGGTACAGCGGAAAACAGGGCACTTTGCCTATGTGAATCATTGGAATTGAAATACTTGGACATGATATGCTATTATACCTTTTTGATTCAGAAAACTTTGTGAGTTGACAATTTGGGTCGCGCGGTTTGACATCTTCTAAGCCCCCTTGTGATGAGAAACTTTCACTATATTTGACCAAATATCACGCTCCACACCCAGGAATTTGAGAACATTTTTCAAAAAAGGGTTTATACTGATCAATAGGTGATAGGCGAATGAAACCGAGGGATTTTATTTTCACCTCTCGACGTCTTCCTTGGTTGCAAGTTCAACAAAGGCCTCTCCACTGGGACGACCATCTTGGTTGCTTGTGAAATGGACCCCTTTTTGTACGCCTCCCTGAATTTTACAATCTGGTAGGAACATGCAAAGTTTACATAAAAGAACCAAGGATATCTAACGTACTGGGATATGCATCTATAATTTTGCTTGTTAATAGATTTATTGCTTACAAGGTATGATCAATCTTGCCAAGGGAATCAATATAATTAATGAACTGCTGATTACTTGTCAATTTCCGATTATTAGTCTATACTAATTTAACTGTTTCTATCAATTAACATAAATAATCCCTTTTTGTACACCACCATGAATTTTACAATCTGGTAGGAACGTAAGCAGTTTACACAGAAGAATTTAAATCTTAAGTAGATTTCTTGCTTTTTATCAATCTTCCCTAGGAACTGAGGACAAAAACAAAGCAGAACCACTAGCTCATGACCTGCTAGCAACAAAAACTCACAAATATGGATAATGTCAATATATATTCGGGGCTGAATTAGAGAATCTAGCACATCAGGGTTTACAAAGTTACTGATTTGGGACATTTTTTGAGGCATAGGAAAGGCTATACTGTTTGAAATCTTTAATCCTGATCTTAATTTGTACAGCTTTTGCCAACCAGATGGCACGATCTACTCTTTGAAAAACCGGTTACTGAATGTTTTGATTTGGGGGGTTAGAAAGCTTAAAATGTTGGATAATTTTAATCAATTGAGATGGCAGGGTGATATTTACACTCTGGAAGACTAGTTGTTAGAAAAACTGGTTACTCAGTGTTGGCAAGTAAACTAAATGTGTGGTTTAATCATCAATTTAAAGTTGATATGGTAGGTTTTGAGGGAAGAGCTAATGTCAGACTTTCTACCTAGGTACCCTCGTGAAATTAATCAACGAAACCAATTTTATCAGCTTTCAGTTTCTGTTGATCGATCAAAAAATGATGAAAATCGATGCTAGACAATGAAAAATGTTATTCTAGCTAATGAACTATTGATTATTTATCGATTACAATATTGGTCTATGTTAATTTAACTGATTCCATCAAGTAGTATAGACTCCGATGATTAACTTCTAAATAGACTAAATACACCGAGAACTACTAATTCAATTCTTGTTAATCAAACAACATATTTTGCGTCACAGCTCCCCCAATCTTCACAGTTACCACATACTGGAGTTCTGTTAACAAAGGAACAAAATGTTTTAATTCCAACTTGAAAGATGGGAAAAATCTTGAACATGTGCATATACAGTAATGTGCAGTCATAAAAAGACTAAGCCTGACTGGGATATTCCGGATATGTATTTTGGTGAACTCCCTCCCTGGAATTCCAACAGTTTTTAAAAGGCACCTTTCCTGGAAGTCCAGCAATTTTCGGATGAAATTTGTCAACCTCTCTACCCCTACCCCCTTCCACCACTGAAATCCTGAGGTTTTTATGTGTGACTCCCCTCGGAAATTAAGAGATTTTTTATGACAAGTTGCCACAACCCTCGGAAATCGGAACTGTTATCGTCACTAGGGGGGAGAGAGGTGCAGATTATTCTTATGTTGCTGCTCATTGTTATAACATTTGAGAACGTGTAGTAATCCTTACAAACCTGAGAAAAAATTGCCGACCATCTCTGGAGTCGCCGACCATGGTAAGCCACGAGCACGAATAACCAGATCTTCTCTCGGGTCTTCCTCCGATCCCATATTTGAAAATTCCTACGAAGAGATTGGTGAAAAAGATAGCTAGAAAAAAATTTATTGATCGGAACTGCATTCGCTTTTATATCTAGCCAACGAGACCCCGGTTTAGACAATTCTATCAACCTGAGGGCACGATCTATCTTTGAAAAACCGGGGACTGAATGTTTTGATTATAACCAGATCTTCTTTCGGGTCGTCCTCAGATCCCATATTTAAAATACCTATGAAGAGATAGGTGAACAAGATAGCCAGAAAAATATTAAACTGTTGATTGGAACTGCACTTTTAAAATTGCTATTGTATCTTGCCAACGAGAGCAGAATGAGTGTCAGACGCGAGTTTTTGTAAAAAATCCCAACGTTCATAGCCAAAAAAGGGAAAGAAGATGGCAAGAACATCTCACAAGCAAGAATGAATTTGCTAGCACACACAAACGAGAGCTCGATCATACAACACTCTCACACATGAACTATTTAATTATGTGCGGCGCCAAAAGTAAGGTTTCTGAGCCGTTTTGGTCTAAAATTGGGTATAGATTTTGATATTTTGGTCTGAAATTGGGCGTAGATTTTGACATTTTGGTCTGAAATTGGGTATAGATTTTGACATTTTGGTCTAAAATTGACATTTTGTCTGAAATTGGGTATAGATTTTGACATTTTGTCTGAAATGGGGTATTTTTTGGAATTGTGGAAATATGATGTATGAAAGACATTTTGCGGGCATCAATTTTATCGTCAAGTTTAAAATTGGGCTGGGAAATTTGCATAATTTGATTTGAAACGGGTCAGAGCTTTACGAAGGGCGCCGCACACCTCCCCCCCAGGGGACAACATGTTTGTTCGAACTGAGCTTCACACACACATCAGCACAACGACATACTTATTTCACCATATCCCCTGTAATACCGCTTCTTTCTATTAATTAAAACTGTGTAGTTGGTAAATTCTCAATTGAAGTTACAACTCAGAATCTCTAGCCTCCCCGCAGACTGTTATTCTCCTTCGCCTCTCGCAGGGAAGGAGAATAATAGTCTGCGGGGAGGCTGAGAATCTCGGTTTGAAAACGAAAAATCTGGGCGTAGCTCTGGTTAAGCCGAAGGGAACAGCTGCGAGCTGCTTTGCTCTTTTCAGACACAAGGATAGATTTTTACGAGTACTACAACCACTATGTCCACAAGAAAATATTTTTAAACATATTTTCCTTCAATAGATTTCTCCTTGTTTCTCTATTAAGCAAACCTCTTAAAACCAGCAGTTAAGATAAAAGTGCTTTGATTCACTTTTCCTGGCAATATACATGTCACGCAACGGTGACAGCGAAACTGATTAGAATTAAAACCGCGTTTTCAACCAAGTATCTGTTTGAGTTGTCATTCTCAAAAACGCACTGAAGAACAAAGATCTCAGCTTTCCTTTGGTTGTCTTTCACCTTGCTTTGTTCAACAACCTGCTCAGCCACAAAGAAAATAATATATCTACTAAGTTACCTACCTCCTTACTCATATTCTGGTTGTCTCCTATTGTCAAAATCTAACAGAGATATGTCAGAATGGCAACAAATTTGGCCAATCTGAGCTCCGAAATTTGTGAAACTCTGCTCATAAACCAAAATGGCTCCTTACCGGAACTTGGAGACGTGCGTCTGTGCGTACACGTGGAAGCAGGGCATCCTGCTCATCAGTTTGTTTTCTGCTCAACAGGTCAAAATGGTCGATTTTTTTTCAGGCCCTCAATCTTTTGGTCTAACCATATCGAAAGCTGTTTTTCAAAATTCTTTCAAGACATCTTTTCCTTCATTTCAGGTTAGAAAGGAGGCTGTCTTGATGAAATAAAAAATATTTACAGCTTCTTTGCAAATGGAAAACCTCCCTACTAAAATGTCTGAATTTGCAGGTTGCAGGTCTGCAGGTTGAATTCGGCAGGTCCAGCTTGCACCAGCAAGGAAGATTTGCAGGTTAAAATGAATCATTAAGTACAATAAGTTAAAGGGACCCTCGAATGAAAAGCGCTTTTGCCATCAAATAAAATCTTAACGTTATCAAATAATTTTTGGTCCTTAATAGAACAAAGCAACTGAATTGTTTTGCTTGTTTTACTCTCTAAATTTCCAGGGTAATGCTATCTTGAGGCCTCGTCCAAACTAATGGGTTTTTCAAAATCTTCGGTTTTCGTTACTAGGGAAAAGCCCTGGGAACGAGGTTGACATCCAGTTGCTTGTTTTAGACATGCGCATTATCCAGTGCATGGGATCTCTGGACG
>JANSTQ010166475.1:0-10430 GCA_026167885.1 Bergia puertoricense
ATATATAAGACTCAGTCTGTTATTTGAGTGATTGTTCAGGTCAAAAATCAAACGTTTGTGTGTTTTAGTGCATTATCTTTCTGGGTTTTTTGTGTTATCGCCTTATTTCACACTCAAAATGGAACAGCTAGGGGGCAAACGTAAAACACATTACCCCCCTAGCCGTCTCCTCCCAAATAGAGACTTTAAGCAGCTGCTACGGCTACGGTTCAGACAACGTCGGCTATGAACCAACTTTCTGTTTTTGTCTTTTCTTTTGTTTACCGCCAATTCCTTTTTATTGTTGTTTGTATGAAGGAATACGAATCGAGTAAACGGCAGGTTCTGGTTAAAAGGCCGAACCAATAACGAGACAATTTGTATATTGCCGTTCACGTTCTCTAGAAAACCCGAAGTCAGTGTTTTTCACGTTGTAGTTTTGAACTCAACGGTGGCCAGGTGGTCAGCTTGGTGCATATTCACGTGAAGTGGATTGTCTTTTGTAATTAAGCCTTTTGTTTTACATCTTTCTCGTGGACGTAGCCGTAGTGGTTGCTTAAACTCCCTAATATCTGAGGGGGAAGAAATGGTCCGTCAAGCTCAGGTTAAAAAGGCTGGAGAAAGTAAAGAATGGAAATCCAGTAGTAAAAGTTAAAAATTCCGAATGATAGAGGAAAAACGATTAAAGAGAACTCGTCAATTCGGACGAGGAAAATCTCTGAGTATATCACACGTCTCAGTTTATCCAAGAAAATCGAAGTCTTCGACTGCGTGGGAGCGGGTTTCGGGTTTTCCGGTTGATTCTGCGAGCTATATCCATATTTAATGTTGAAGCTGTTTTCCTGAAATATAACGGAATTAAATCCATGTTGTTACAAACCTATGCACACTGCTATTAAGTACACCTTTGGATAATCTTCATTTTTATGTAAAACAACAAAATGATAAGTTGACATAATCTCGTCCCCAGATTCCTCTGAAAAGAGAAGGGAGGAATCTGGCAAAGCTCGATTTCGTGACGCCTGTGATTGGCTAATGAATATTGCAGTTTTGCTTAAGGAAAGTTGCACGGCGCCAAATGTCAGCTCGTTTGAGTTTCAAAACGAAGCAACGCGGGCAGTACAAAATGGTTTCGAGCAGCAATAATTGTTGCCGGCTTTGCGGTGTGGAAGCAAAGCAACGGTTTTTCATAATTTCTGACAGCGGAAAAGCTGTGAATCTTTCTTTTCTCTGTACAACCATTGCTAAAGTTAATATTTCAGAAAATGACGGTCTTCCAGGCTTAATCTGTAGGACTTGTTATAATCAATGATCAAATCCGATTAATTTGCGTAATAAGCTGGGAGAAGGATCAGGATGAAGTGATAAATTCACTTAACTACCGTTAAGCTGAGCATGCGCGCTAAGTGCAAGACCAACATTGATTTGTTCCAGTCACGTGACGAAATCGAGTTTTGTCAGATTCCTCCCTTCTCTTCTCAGAGGAATCTGGGGACGAGATTAAAGTTGACATATAGACACAAAACAATACAAAGAGTAATATACCGATCTTTGTACCTAAAAAGATGTTTTCCAACATTCCCAACTACTTAAATAGCTACCTGTGTATTTCAATCTACTCACCAACTTGTTAAACTACCTACCTTCAAACTATCAACCTACCTATATACCAACCTACCTATCTTACCTACCTACAAACTATCTTCCAACTTGTACAACAGCCTACCTAAATATTAGACTCCATAACTACCAACATACTTTCCAACCTTCCAACTTACATAACAACCTACTTCTATGTCCACCAACTCACCAACTTGTTCATCTACCTACTTAAACTTCCTACATACCAACCTGTTTGCCCTCCTACCGAACTTGCAATCATTTATGTTTTCACTAAGATAATAAAAGATGACACTCACAACAGTTCATAGAAGTATAAGAAATTTTTCTATTTACAATTCATTTGAAAACCTATAAAAATCTCCAAAATTCCTCTAAATACTAAATTCGATAACATACTAAGTGGACAACACTAATCGATATAAATATAAAATGTAAAACTCATACAAAATTTAAAAAAGAGAATTAGACAATGCAATAAAAATGTTATTCAGTATGATTGGGCAAAGGCGAACGTTTAAAGGTAGGATGTGGTTTTGCGTTCTTGATAGAGTTCCAGAATTAAGTGCTTTTATAACAGAAGAAGTAAATCGTGGCTGGGAAAACTTAAACACTTACAAGTTACAATTAAAAACCACAAAAGATAATCAAAAGTTTGGAAGGTAAGGCTCCCGGATGTAATAATTTAAAGATTTATTTAAAACATGGGTTTTGCAATCAAATGTTACCAACTTACTTAGTACATGTTAACCTACCTACCAACTCATCCAGTACATATCAGCAACCTAACTATCAACTTACTTAGTTCATGTCAATCTATCTACCTACCTACCAACTTACTTAATACATGTTAACCTAACTACCTACCTACCTACCAATTAAATTACTTTGTACATCTAACACTACCTACCAGCTTACTTTGCACATGTCAACATACCTATCTATCAAATTACTTAGTACATGTTAACCTACATAACTACCTACTAACTCACTTAGTACATATCAACCTATCTATGAACCAACTTACTTAGTACATGTCAACATACCTACCTATCAAGTTACTTAGTACATGTTAACCTACCTACATACCAACTCATCTAGTACAGTCTACCAACTTACTTAGTACATGTCAACCTACTTACCTACCTATCAACTTAAGAAGTACATATGAAGCTAGTTACCTACCAATTTACCTAGTTCGTGTCAATCTACCTTCCTATCTACCAATTTACCTTATACCTGTCAGTCTACCCAACTATAAAACCTATCGAAAAACAGTAGCGTGACAAGACTTAAAGGCCTACAAACAATTTTAATTAAACAAATTTAGACAAATATTAAAGGAAAAACTAAAAAAATACTCTCAGATAACAAGCAATGCATTTTCTGAAGTCCTGTATTTCAAAATTGATGTTTCACCAAAATATCTTTAGAATTCCTACAAATATTTTACACCACTGACAAGTGCATTAGATCATATTAATATGGATTTTGCGCTATAAAAATAATAAAGTCATTATTATTATTATTAATATTATTATCATTATTATTATTATAACCATATAGGCAGACTTCTGATGACGTAGTTGTTTACATTACATAGTATGTATTACATGACGTAGTTGACTCATTAGCATAATATAGTATTGTAAAAATTAGAATACATCGCTTACTGAGCGCGCGCTCATGGGCGTTAAGGGCCGTATGTCACGTGACAAGACGGCAATTGCCTGATGAAGACCATGTGAGGTGGTCGCAACGTCGCTCGTTGCGTAGTACATTCTTTCTTGTTCCAGTAAGCGATTTATTCTAATTTTTACTATTTCAACAACTGGATGAATGACAATATTCATAACCATATAATATAGAATAGTATACTTTGGGCTAAATTTACCAAACTATACGTATCCATATACGGTGATTTTTTTAATGTGGTAAGTTGAAGTGCTGTACAAATATCCGAGATGATTATCCTCTCACTTTACGCATTCATAACTTACCAACGTGCATACTACCACCTTACCTCCCAACGTGCATACTGCCAACCTTACCTAA
This sequence comes from Bergia puertoricense, assembly GCA_026167885.1. Classification (NCBI taxonomy): domain Eukaryota; kingdom Metazoa; phylum Cnidaria; class Anthozoa; order Zoantharia; family Parazoanthidae; genus Bergia; species Bergia puertoricense. The sequence goes on from JANSTQ010166475.1 coordinate 3,655, forward strand.
CAACCTTACCTACCAACGTGCATACTACCACCTTACTACCAACCTTACCTACCAACGTACATACTACCATCTTACTTATCAACCTTACCTACCAACGTACATACTACCACCTTACCTACCAACCTTACCAACCAACGTGCATACTACCACCTTACCTACCAACCTTACCTACCAACGTGCATACTACCACCTTACCTACCAACCTTACCAACCAACGTGCATACTACCACCTTACTACCAACCTTACCTACCAACGTACATACTACCACCTTACCTACCAACCTTACCTACCAACGTGCATACTACCACCTTACCTACCAACCTTACCAACCAACGTGCATACTACCACCTTACTACCAACCTTACCTACCAACGTACATACTACCATCTTACTTATCAACCTTACCTACCAACGTACATACTACCACCTTACCTACCAACCTTACCTACCAACGTGCATACTACCACCTTACCTACCAACCTTCCCACGTACGCTTTTTCAAGAAGGTACAGGTATAAAGTAAAACGGAAAGAGAAACAAAACACTTGATTTAGGATCGTAACGCTGAACTTGATTTCACACAAGCTGACCAGAGATTTATGAAAACTATAATTAGTTTTCATAAATGGACAATAAGCAAAGTATAATAAACGACAAGACAAGAACATAGACAACCACTGTCTATCTTCACCTTACCATTTTCACTGCCGTCGTGTTAACACGTTTCTCTTTCTGACGTTTGTTCTCCGATTTTCTGTATTTTACGATTCGCTCTCTAAGAAATAAGATTAAACAATACTCTGCGAGAGTTCCAAACACAAACAGCAGGCACGTGATCATATACTTGTCAATATTCTTCACATAGTTCACCTGTGGAAAAAATAGGTTAAAACCATTCGTTACTTTTGTGCTCTTATCATTAATCTTATTTATAACATAGCTGACAAATTCGCGCAACCTCTTTGTATCGCGTGAGTGTGCAACTAAATCCGAACATACGCATGCCGTGAACTAAATTTGATGGCGTCAGCATTTAGTGTTAGCGCTCGCGCCACGGGAATTTTCACAGTCGCAAATTTTCCTCGAGAAATGCCGGAAAACACTGTTGCGAATTAGTCAACAATGTTATAAAAGAAATGGTCCATGTTTTAGCTGGGCTTTTATGAAAATGTGTAGAAGTGTTTAAAAAGTTTAGCCATAATAAAACTGCTATGCCAATGAACTAAGTTGATACAAATATAATGGTACTTTATTAACTCAATAATAACATCACATGACACTAGAAAACAACCATCTCTTATTTCTTGGAGGTCATCTTTGATATTTCTTGACAAAGACAGAAAAAGCCTTAATCCATTCATAAATTACAGGAATATTATTTGACTGAATATTTTTGACACAATTTACAAATGGACAGCAAAAAACCTTTCGAGAATTAAAATTAGGAGAAAATCCAGGAAAAACAGGATCTACCATTGAGAAACTGGTTTCTAGGAATTATCACTACTATTGATCAATAAACAAAGGTTTGAAAAATATAAATATTCCTTAAAAATGTTCAGGGAAAAGTCACTACATCTTGGACTGATTAACGTGTTGACCCGGTTTTTCCCTTAGTATAAAATAGGAATTCCATCTCAGAAGGAAATCGAATAGATTGCAGATATTTACCAATATTCCAGATGCACCTTAGCCTGGTCTGCGTCGGAACAGTAATGTAACCCTTCCTGATCTGTGGTATTTTTTGCCACAACTGGCCTTTGGAGGAACTCGCCTCCCCTTAAGTCTCTTGCTATAAGCAATAGCAACGTACAAACCGGCAGTCTGAATGTACTTAGTCCGTAATGTACCGATTATTAATTAACCAATGTAGTTATGTCATTGTATCTTTAGATGACATCACAGATTCACCTTAAATAATATCTGAAGGAAAGATCAGAAAGTTCGTCATATTATCGCTGCAGAATATCATTAAAATGTCTTACGGGCGCATTCAATAGTCGTCTCTTCATTCATTCTTATATTGTTCGGCTATTTTTCGTTAGTTTACTATATAAATGTGACACACCTTTGCTATGCTCAAGTTAAGAACGCGTAGTATTTAGTTCAAAGATAAAAACAATCATCTCTACACTCATCCTTACACTGTTCGCTATGCAACATGACTTACCTTTGCAACGCTCGAGTTAAGCATATGTAGTATTGTAACAATAGTAAGAACAGCAGTTACTCCCAATGTGATTCGTGCAGGCGGATTATCACGTGGTAGGAGAAAAGCAACCCAGGACATTATAACAATGATGATGCACGGTCCATAAACGTCGAATATGAAATTGCTGAATGTTCTTTTAAAGGTTAGCATCATCAATATGCCGGTCCAGTTTCCTGTATGTGGAGTGAATTCAGAATGATAACTTTGCGTTTACTAAAGTCCGTGTAAAGACTTACGCACCAGGCTTCTGCACTGAAACAATCTCTGTCTGTCTGTCTGTCTGTCTGTCTGTGTCTCTCCCTCTCTCTCTCTCTCTCTCTCTGTTTCTGTCTGTCTGTCTATCTGCCTCTTTCTCTCTGTCTCTGTGTTTCTCCGGAAATTTAGATTCACTACTACGCTTGCAATAAAAACAATTGTTTGAAAAACCTGTGCTTTAAATAAATCTAATTAATATATATCCGGGAGCCTTATCTTCCATAACTTGATTATCATTTGTGTTTTTAATTGCAACTTGAATTATTTGAGTTTTCCTAGCTAGGACTTACTTCTTTTGTTATAAAAGTACTTAACTATGGAACTCTCTCCCTACCTCTATCAAGAACGCAAAACCACATTCTACCTTTGTTCCATCATACTAAATAACATTTTATTCCATTGTCTACTTTTCTTTTTTATATTTGTATGAGTTTTACATTTCAATGGAGTCAACTTACTACATGAACGATTTTTTAAATTTTATTTTAGAGGAATTTTGAAGCACTTTATAAATTTCTAAATGTTATCTCTTACCGTCTTAGTGATAGCTGGCATAACACTTCAAAAAAGTTGCTTATAGATATAATTGTCATTGTTATTACTTATTATTATTCCAGTTTTCAAACAAATTCATCTCACGTTACAACGTTACATTAAGTGTTAGTAAAATTTGTCAACCCAGATCGTCATTGTTAGTACCTAGATTTCCGGAAACGTAGCCTTATTCGCAGGATGTTATTTTGGTGTTTAGAACAGTGGACATGGTTATAGTTAGTAATCGCGATTCAATATCACTCGCTGTATCTGATATCCTGAAAAACAACTGAAGTTATCGTTGGAGGATGAGGGTACATTCGATTTAGGTTAGTTCACTATTGGACATAAATATATCTTTGTAAGCATATTTCGGAAAATCACCGAGTCGATGGATTAAATTTGTATCATGCAACGATTAATGTTTGGTAGCATTTTTGTTTAGAATGTTCAGCCATGGCCATATGGTCTTAAGTTGTTCTTTTAAAGAAGCTTTGAAACTAACTCGTTTTATATTCGATTGCACAACCTCTCTGCCTAAGTGTTGATTGCCTACCTGCGATATACGCAGTGTGTGTTGGTCTGAGAGCTACGTTGACCAAGGAAAACTGCGGGAGTATCTTAAGCTTAGGATGGATGAACTGCATGCCATTTTTTCTTTCCCAATAGAACGAGATGTGGCGATCATCGTAGCCGTCTATTGTGAAGGAAAATCGTATGTTTATTATTAGCAGTCTGATTTATAGGGAAACAAACCTAAAGATGATATCTGTGTTCGGAAGAGGGGAAGATGGAAATCAAGCTGAGAGTGTTATAAGGGAAGTGGAATCAAAAATGAGGAAATGAGTAAACTGTTAAGTCATCTGAGGAAGAACAAAAGCAGTAGAGGAAAGAAAACGAGACAATTGTAGACGAAGGGGGCAGGGAAGGAGAGGCAGGAAATGGAGAAGAAGTAAGAGAAGGAGTTTAAGTAAAGGCATGCAGAGGCAACCAAAAATTCGGAAACAAATAAGGGAAAGCGGAAGGGAAAAAACTGGGCAGAGTGGAGAGAGATAATGAAGGATAAGGGCAGGAGAAGAAAGAGAATGAAAAAGAAACAAAGGCAAACGATGAAGAGGGGAAGGGAGGAGAGACAGTAAAGTAAAAAAAGGAGGAGTGACAAAAGGAGAACAAGGAAAAGAGAAGGTAAGAAAATCAGAACAGTAAGAGAGGGAGGAGGAGGAAGGAAGAGTAAGGACAGAAGATTGGACCAGGGAGTGTGAAAACGTGAGATAGTAAGAGGACAACAGAGGTAGAAAAAGAGAACAAACATGTTATATAAATGATACAATTATACAAAATATTGGTATAGTCTCTGATGGCCCTCTGATTTGCCGGTCAGATGCATGCTCTACCCACTAAGTGTGTCTAATGGTTTTAGTGGTTTTCCGCAATATCTCGTTACTCTAGCCATCTTTAATTATTCAACAAAAACAAATGATTATCATTTGAAAAACACAAAGACACCAATTAGTTTCTTCACTACTAGGAATTTAATGAATGACAGATAATCTTCTAAAGGTTATTGAACGTCAGAAATTAGAAGCATCCAGCCTTTCACAAAAAAAATACACTCCAGACTTGCTTTCTTTCTTTATTGTATATTATAATTTATTATAAAAATCACCAAAGTGCTTGCATGAGCATTGTATGATAATAGCGGCCAAGGAGTGTATCATTGAACAACTTACAACTTTCCAGTGTGAGCGGACAGTACTGAGTATCCATGGGGTACGACTGAAGGTCCATGGGACACGAAGCCTTTATTGTTACTCTGTATTTCAAGACATAAACAGTATTTGGACACTGTCAGTAACTAGATACTAATGTTAACAAATATAAAACTTTCCCATTTGATAGAGACTGATGTCAACACGTGGGAGTTTGGGCGAACAATAGAATATTAGCATAGCAGAGTTGTTTCTCGACGAAGAGTGTTCTCCAAACCCTCCCAAGTGTTGACATCAGGCTATGTCACATGGAATACAGCTTTGTGTTTCTTTTGTAACATATCAACCTCAACAAACACACGGAGCTGTCTAACATTGAAACCCGCCTGACATAATTTCATCTCACATGGGTTTTCAGCAAATCTGGAAATTCAACGGTCCTCTAGAATTGCAGTGGCACGTTTGATTTGAAATCAAAGCCGTGCGAAATTAACAGCCGCTTTAACGCGTTGTTTAAGGAACCAACCATTTTATTTTGAGATGCAGGAGGGGGGAGGGCTGTTTTCTTCTGTTTTTCTCAAACATTTATTTAACATTTGGCGGCGTGCAAACATTATCTTTCGTCTGGATCAACCTTGCAAATATTATTTTTAAAGATGTTTGCACACCGAATTATCAAATGGTCCGTCTGACATGACTTCATTTATTGACAAAACAATAGCTTGTTCTTTTTTGTGGAAGATAAAACAATGTTGGATGACCATAACAACGGTTTCTGAATATGTCGTTCTACTCTCGTAGTTCCTGGTTGTTTGACCAACGATTTGGCCAAAACGCTTTCTTTATAAAATTTTATAAAAGAGTTAAGAGGTCTTGCGTACCTGCTGTTGAACAACACGTGTCCCCCCGGGCCCAACATGAAGGCAATATTGTCAGTTGTGACGTCATGGAAGGTCGATTCTTTGGCATTCACAAAGTACGAGTCAGGTTTCCAAATCTTGTTGATCAGGTGGTGGCTAAGAAAGATGGTGGTATTCAAACCATGGTCCAATCGTTTATCACACCACTGTTGTCGGAGGAATAGATCTATGGTGTAGTCCTAATTATAAAATAATGATATTTCAAACTTAGATAATTTTTTCCTTCAGTTTTAACAGTTATAGACATTGCTTGGGGCTATAGACTGGCCTTCAGTCCTGGATAATATTGCTGAAACACAACCACAGGTATACCTCAAAATCGATAGTCGGCAATACTTATATACCCCCCACCCCGTTCAATGTTGCCTCCAAAAGGGTGGCATACAACATCAAGGCTTTGATTGATCAATTTCTTCAACAATGTTGGGGGGAAGGGGGATTTCTAAACGCAGCTAATTATTTAGACTTTGCCTCGCTCATTGGTGCCAAAATCTCAAACAAGCTTGAAAATCGAAACATATTGACGAAAGATGTCCCAAATCTTTTTGTCCAGGATTATTGCTTATGTCGTTATGACTAAGAATTCTCAGTTTTCCTGTTTCCTCCAGCAAAGTGCGAGAATCTAGAGAGCTATGTACAGAAAAATTTACGTTTGCGTAAGGTTATCCACAATTTACTTGGTAATTTTTGAACAAAGTTTGTTTTTCAAGCAATATTTTGTGTTTCAGGCGTATTTTTCAGTTATCAGCAACTTATATATTTGATAGATTGTTTTGAGCATTTGATACATCTCATTGTGCTTACCTGAAAAGTAAAAATATATTCGTTTAAAACACATAAGTTGCGTTGTATTCAGATTTACGAGTCTCCAACACTCATATCTGTTTTGAGAAACGGTTTATTATGTGCTATTCTCCTGTGTTTCCTTGCATCGAAACAGTTTGCTCGCAGTTCTTCAAGTCTTATAAATTTCCACCCTAAGGATACTTTATTTTCTATCCTTTAAATACTTGAATCTTTTGAAGTTAGTTCCAATTTAGCTTGTGCTGATACTGTAGTAGAAGTCATGCGCAGTAACGCTACTTAGTGCACAGAAAACATAAGCACAGGTGTTGAGTACCGTAAATCCTCTATTTAGACGGGGG
>JANSTQ010166486.1:0-10429 GCA_026167885.1 Bergia puertoricense
TTTTCATAACTGTTTGGCTTTTGTTTCAGTTCGTTCGGCCGTGGGACTTTGTGCATTTATAAATTTTAAAGAGCTAATCTGAAAGGAAGTTACAATAACTGTCCTAAATTTGCAAATTTGAGGCAGAATTATCATATAGTTTAGCATTCTGAAAGCCCTGCATTGCCTTCTGAAGTAATCTTGGGAAACAATGCCAGGATTTCCTTTCATTTCTGGAGTGGTAAACATGTTTGACCGTGATTCTAGTTGCGATGGACCCATTACATGCAGCGGCCATGTGGGACAAATCATTTGTTACTGCCCGGCAAGTCTCGCCACCATGAGGATTGCCAGCAACAACAAAGGATTTGTTCCGCATGGCTGCTTCGTGAGATGATTCTATAGATTTTGATAAAGAATGACTGACCAACCTTGTATCCAGGCTTCACTACAAGACGCAGCTGAAGTTCTTTCTGTTCCTTGGGCAACATCTTCCGTGACTGTTGCATGAGTGACTCAGTACAGGCCACCTTCATCTGACCCTCCAAGGTTCTCAGTATTCCATGAGGATCACCCGTAACTCTTCAAGATGGGGAAGAAATAGAAAAGGTTATCATTATTTATCTTCACCCAGGGTTCGTACTCTCTGGGACTTTTCAAATTCCATGAACTTTTTGTGTTTTCTTCACAAAAGCTTTTACATAAAAAAGTTCCTTTTGCCCTAAAAAGGAGGGTCGGCTTATACACCGGGATTTACGATATGTGAATGTGGTATTTTCAAGTATAGTTGATGCTTGAGGTGACACTTGACTTTGCATTAATTTGAAATAAACATAATTCAGTGGTTTTTCTCTCAAACTTCTAAACCAGAAACTCAGTTCTACCAATTTTCCATGACCAAAGCTAAACGTTTCATGACCTAAACAAAATTCCATGACTTTCCAGGCCTAGAAAACAAATTTCAAAAATTCCATTATTTTCCAGGCCTAAAAAACAAATTTCAAAAATTCCATGACTTTCCAGGCCTAGAAAACAAATTTCAAAAATTCCATGATTTTTCAGGTTTATCATGACCCGTACGAGCCCTGTTCACCATCTAAAGAGAAAAAAAACTAATTAAAACAAGACAAAGGAAAAAGATGATTAGTGGAAGCTTTTCAGCAGCTTACGCTAATTCAGTACTGTGGGCCCCTACTTGAACAGTATGGATTTGAAAAAAATTAAAGTGTTGGCTGTTCACAATAAGTTATTGATTGTAAGACCATTCCACTCACCTTTCTCTCAGTTGGCGAATCTCGTCAACATAGCCTGCATGGTATATGTCGACGATAGCAGTACCGGGGTACGTCTCTGATCTTGGTATCAAACTGTCACGGTTTTGTGACTGTGACGAGACTTGTGACGCAATAGTGTTCTGTGGCGTTACGCGTGATACAGCTGAAGTGTTCTGCGGTGCCACGTGTGACACAGTCGAAGTGCTCTGCGGCGTCACGCGTGATACATTCGCAATGCTCTGTGGCAATGTGTGTGACACAGTAGAAGCACTCTTTGTTGTCACACCAAACACAAAAGAACTGTTCTGTGGAGTAGCGCCTGGCGTGCGAATACTTCGTGAGTTTGACAGGCGCTGAGTAGTGTGTTGATAGCCTTGAGTCCATCGCAACTCAAAATGAAGAATGTTAAAGCGGTCTCCCAAATGAAGGTAGCAATCTGAACGCTCTCGCAGACTTTTTCTAAATTTGATGGTGTGGGCCTTTGACAGGAACATTAAAACGCCATCTGCAAATTAAAAGATGCAATTGAATAAATAGGGTGAGTCTATTTCCCTGAAGTGAAGATTAAAACTAAATACAAATTATTTCTCTCGAACGGTGAAGGCGACCAGTCACAGAGTGAGAATTCAACGAGCCACAATTGTTTTACTGAGTACATAACAAAGCCAGTGATAAAAGCTACAAAATTTTGCCGTTTGAAAACGAAATAAAACCAGAATTTCGCATTAAAGAAAGCTACTGCATTTTAAACAGGTAAATGCCATTTTCCCCTAGGTTTTGGGCGGTAATGGCTTGGAATTAACGGGAAAGTTTGACGACCCACCTTTTCTTAAGTCACTAGTGCATTAAATCAGGAGGTCAGCCCTTTCTAACCAGCAAAGAAAAGACAGAAAAGGACTGCATAGACTGTCACTGCATATAAAAAGTTTGTATAATTACTCAAACTAAGATATGAGCTCTGCCACAAAAATGGTGACATCAAAGTTTGGTAAAGTTTGACTAAATAAGAACTGTTAATTTAGTGACATACTAAAGTCTCTCTAAAAGCTATTCTCCAAACATGTCATTTGTTCTAATGATTTTTGGAAAGTCACCACGCTGTTATTATGGATCCAAACGCCTTCAAATTTGGTAAACTTGTCAAATTTTGATGTTATCGTTCTTGTGACAAAGCCGCTTCTTAATTATGTTAATTATGCAAATTCTAGCCCAGTCCTTTCCCTCCTTTTGGTATCGGTTAATACCAGGTTAAACCTTACCGTCCAGTAACTCTCCACCGTAACTGAGCGGGGACGCAGAATCCACTCCCAAGTGAAGCATGATGAATGCAAGTCCGATCACTGAGGAAAAAGCATATTAGAAATTAACACGGCTTTGTGAAAACTAATCGGTTTCGTAAATTTGTCACTGTCAATTTCCGGCCGTAGTATAAATAATTAACTAATGATTTGTAACATATGATATCACTATCACTATCATTATCACTACCATTATCACTATCGTTATCGTTATCATTATCAATGTAATAATTGTTATTATACAACAAATATATACACTTCACTCATTGTAGCAATTGATAAATATCATAAACTAACCTGCAGGCTTTCCAGCCTTGTTCGTCATGTAAAGAGGGTTACGGAACATACAAGTGGTCTTCCGATGAGAGACTTGTGTCTCTGCCACTTCGTTGAAAACAACGTAACTGTCAGCAAAGGTGGAAATGTCCGCCAGGACAGGGACTGTCCCTGACTGGTCCTCTTTCACTATTAGGCGCTCAAACAAACTCAGCACCTACAAATAAGTGCAAAACGTTTTCAATCAACACTGAAACGAAATTGCACCAATATTTAAGACATGTAAACAAACTTAGTACCTACTTCTTACAACTTTTAAACAGGGAGGCTCTCTTATCCAGGGTTCCCACTCCTAACTGAACATTAAATTCAAGGACTTTTCAAGGACTTTCAAGGACCATTTCAAGCAATTAAGGACCTTGTGCGGCAATTCAAACTTGAAAGTTTTCCCTAATTTGCTGCATTTAATCATCAAACAGTGCCAGTTATTCTGCATCTAGTAACTAGCCGTGCGAGTTTAATCGTTGACCATCAGTGTTTTCACAAGCAAACACGCGCAAAAGGAAAAAAATGGATACTTAACCTGAATGGTCAGAACTTACTGCCAATCATAAATACTGTAAGACGAAAAATTTCTTTGGGGATCGAGCTCGTGTGTTTTCAAACTGAACATTTGTCGATTTTCAATCAAAGTTTTAAACAGATCGTAATCCGAAGTTGCTGGTGTCAAGTACCTCCACTGCTTTTCAAGGACTTTCCAGGCCTGGAATTTTTATTTTCAAATTCAAGGACTTTCCAGGATTTGCAAGGACCGTGGGAACCCTGCTTATCCTAGTGACTTTCGAAGAGGCCCTGCATAAAAACTACCCAATACAATTATGGAATATGGAATAAAAACCTAGATACAATTCTTATAACTGTAAACTAACTGTAAGCTAAACATATACTATATAACCATTGATTAAAAAATTTAGTTTTACATTCTAAATTAGCCTTCTAAGACCTTATATCCTCACTCAGTGTGTTCCAGTCTTTCACAACTTGAAATGCAAGTCTTCGCTTGCCCCAGTTACGTTCAGTGGATGGTATCCGTAAATTGCGTTTATTCCTGGTGTCGTGTTTAGGAGTATCTTTGAGAGTCAAGTGGGAGATACATGGTGCCATGTGTACAGACAAGTGTGAACACAAAGTGGATGCTTTAAACAATCGCGCGACACCTTCTGAGAGGGTGCCATCTGAGAGCGCAAGACCGAGAGGCCTTAATTTTTATATTTCTGTCACGTGATTAATGTCTCATCATCTGGTTGGAAGGAAGAGAACTAGAGGGAGAGAGGACAGGAAGGTCTGGGGTATAATGTATAATAAAAAAGTTTCGTTAAAGTTTGGCGTGTGGCGCTGTAAATTTACTTACATCAGAGTGAGCATGGACAGGAATTGAGAGCACGACCTTGCTCTCCTCCTGTATTACATGCAGTCCAGGGATAAGTGCTTCGGGTAAACTGTTTTTCTAGTGGGAAAATGAAAAGTATTTTAAAAAGTGTAAAAAATGATGGATAAGATGATGATACTGATGATGAAAGTGATAATGATAACAATATTAATAATAGCAATAAAAGTATGTTACGAGTTCCACGAATTGCCTCCTCTACAGTTAGTTTTTATAAATGACGATCAAATACATGTAAAAAATTACACGAAACTAACAACTTACTGTTACCAAATTAAGAAGAAAAAGCTAGCTACTTTTTAAACTTGGTAAGTAAAATGGAAACTAATGAAGAACATAAAGGAGTTATTTAAAGTTATTCAGTGGTACTAGATGATTTTTTTTGGTGAAGTGAATTTTGACCCATTCGCACACACACAGAAATCCGGATTATCTTCCCTAGGAGTCAGACATTTCCCGCCGAGAATCTCGTACACACCTAACTGTCTTACTTACCAAATATTTATTCATGGCATAAGTTGTTGAGTAGAACTTATCGTCTCTGTCGACACCAAAGTAAACTGGTGCTCGTTTTCGAGGATTCCACAAAGGAAATGGAAATTCTGAGGGGAACAAATGCAAAATGATATAAATCCAAGACTAATTCCATGAACGAGACTAGTCTTTGCTATTCTTAAAACTGAAAACTAGAACTTCAATGTAGGAAATATATTAAAATATTCAAGATCCATAAGGAAACTTGACAGGGAATTTAAATCGCTTACAGTTCTGTACTGATTCATAGGTAAACTTGGTGCCATTATTAAAGCAATTATTCACTAATATTCCCCAATAGCCATAATCACCAACAACCTAGCTGTTTCTGGACGCAGAGGAGCGAGTTTTTAAGCAAATTGAAAAGCAGTGCTCTCCTCAGAGCTTTGGCGGCCCCCTTGGCTTGATCAGTTGGGAAAATTGGAAGCCCCGTGCCTTGAAAAAATGTTACCATAAAAGGAAACACCAGAAAATACGTGGAAAATTGAAAGCGCTCTTGGCCTGGAAAAATGTTGTCATAAAGAAAATCCATTACCCCCTGACCTCCATAAAATCTTGAGGATAATACTAAAAAGACGAGGGAATTAAGAGCAAAGATCGAGAATCGCAAGGAAGAGGCATGATCGTCTTCCAACACACTGAATGAGCTGACATGCGGAATAATTCTACATCGGTTCGTTTGATATTGTTATTTTGAATAGTAACAATTAAGCTTTTGAGCAGAAATTTACAAATAAGGAATAGAAAAGCTATGACGTATCAGCTTCACAGGAATCTTTCTCGAAAATACTCCCTTGATGGAAAAAACGCTACCACCGTATTAATTTAATAAAATATCAAACGATTTTGGAAGCATGATTTTACAGTGTTCTTTTCTTTTTATTTATTTTGCTTACTATATAATACATAAGATTTCGTTACATGAATAAGCATGACATAAAATGGAGAGAGAGGTTATTGACGACATGGAGGCTTATTAGGCAAGGTTGCTCTTAAAAAGAAAAGAGAAACAATTTAAATAAGTTCGCGTATTTTACCAGGCAACTAAGATGCTTCTTTGGAAATAAAGGTAATAATGCTTATATTATCTTTATGACATGTCTATTTTCCAGTAAAACCTTTTTTGTCTATGCGATAAAGGGCATCTTTAGTACCGGTACAAATACTTACGATGTAGTTTCTGTCCAAGGCAAAGTAGTAGTCGCGTGGGTGTGTACATGGCATAGCACTGTTCAGACTTCATATAAACCAAAGCATAGAGGAACGGCTGCTCCAGTGCTAGGAGGCCGGTGGGTTTGTCCCGTACCTGTAATTAAAAGTAAAATGCGATGAAATAAAGCATGTTGTATGAATATGGTGTTTGGAACGTTCATTTGTACAATATCTCTTCTACTGTATTACGTTACACTACACTGGATTCAATGGCATGGTGAGGAATTGCATCGCACTGTATTGCAACACATTGTATTGTATTGAATTGCGTTGCATTGTATTGTATTGTATCGTATCGTATTTTGTTGTGTTGTGTTGTGTTGTGTTGTACTGTACTGCATGAATTGCATTGCATTGCATTGCATTGCATTGCATTGCATTGCATTGCAATGCACTGCGTTGCGTCGCGTTGCGTTGTTTTCTGTTGTGTTGCATTGCGTTGTTTTGTTGTGTTGTGTTGTGTTATGTTGTATTGTATTTTATCATCCCTGCAAATGATTTCAGCCAATCACATGCCAGATCTGGCCAGGTTACTGTCAAGATTTACAACGAAATCAAGTCACTGTCTTAATTTGCAACGAAATCAGAACAGTACCCTGATATAACCTATAAAGCAATCGTGAATCCTAAAATTTCGGAAGCCAACTTTGTTTTAAAAATTGAAACTACAACAGTTGGTAAAAGTTCGTGCCAAAAACATGTCAGACGGTGTTGCTCTGTTCCCGCGTGCGGGAAATTCAAAACATGCGTTCGCACAAAGTCATTGTAACTCTTTGCTGCTCATCCTTTGAAATATGGTTTCCTTTGTTGTTGGTCGGGGATGATAAACACGTAATCGAGCAGTTGTTTGTACGATTCGGGAAAATATCGGGACTTGTTTGGTTTCGCTATGGTATTTTAGCTCAATCTTCGGTCTCGCCAAAATACAAACCATGGCTCGATCAAACTTGCCCTGATATTTTCCCAAATCGTGCAAAACAAAAACTGCTCGATTACATAATAATATTACTTTATTTTGTAATGTATTGTATTGTATTGTATCATATTGTATCATATCGTATCGTATCGCATCGCATCGCATCGCATCGCATCGCATCGTATCGTATTGTATTGTATTGCAGTGTAGTGTAATGCAGTGTGTTGTGTTGTGTTGTGACTGTCTGTTTGTCCGTCTGGTGACATCCATCTTCAACCTATCGATCTTACCTATAAAGGTAAGATACCTAAAAAACTATAGGTTTCTCTGTTCAGTTGCATTTTACTGTAGCCCCCCGTAATCCTACCTGAAGTTCACTTGAAGCAAAAAGCAACCCAGCTGAGCCCTCCAAATCCAGAAAAAAACCGTCCTGGCTTGACAGATAGTTTCCATGATCAAGAATGGTTCCTAAAACCAAACAACCGACACGAGTTTAACTACAAGAAAAAAAATGCAAAACGAACAACAGATTTGTCATCCTTTCAATCTTTGCCCTGTCTGTGTTTCAATTCACTTGGACTTTCTTTTTTAAACTATTTTACTCATTGTACAGGTGAGAATCATAGTCAGAGGGGATCTTTCCATAAACAAACGACACATGCAAAAATCTCAATTAAAACTTCAATTATCTGGCATTAACTCATTTACACTTATGAGATAAGCATAAACACGAGCAAAAAAATCGAAATAACAAAGGAAAAGATAAAGCACATGTTCCATCTCATAGCACAATTGTGTATTTCTTTTTATTTTCCTTCGTTATTTAAGTTTCGTGCGCGCTGGATTGTGCTTATCTCTTAAGTGTGATCCAGGCTCAATTGTTTAAGATCGTCCCTTGGTGGAAGAAATGAAAAACCTAATCAAAGTTAACAAAAAACAAAGCATTATAATTGGTATTTGCGGGTTTGTAAAGAACTAAACCCAACACGATGCTTTGCGTTGTCAGAAAGCATTACTGGATTTGACTACGAGTACGACTTTTTGGCATGACCAAATTCATTAGAGGAGTTCGCAAAATCGTTGAATCAAATCCCGCCATCGTCTTCTTTTTTAGTACGGGAATTGATGAAAACCTTGGAGTCAACAAAACGAAAGCTAAGTAGCCGTACTCGTATTACATAATCTAAAGGTCTCTACCGTTAATCCCAGGTCAGATGAACATCAAGTGCATGAGCCTGTCACATACATGTACCATTATGCTAGTTTTTTTTGTGGTTTTTTTAAGTATTGCTGAGAATTAGAAATTCTCTGCGGATGCGAAGCAAAAGAAGAGAATTGTATTCTATTCGTGATTTGTAAGTCAGTCCCATGAGAGAGGGAGTGTGAATATTTTGGCTGCATAGCACTATAGGTTATGTACGGTATTTAGAATTTTGATTACTGGCTATTTAAGCTGGCGTTATTATTATGTGTTCATTCTCGGTCGTTACTCAACTACTGGTCAAACTTACACTTTTTTATGATTTTAAAAAAAAATAAATAATAAGTTCTACCTGTGCATTTGTATTCTAAATGTTTTCTTTATCATTTTGTGAGAAGACTTGGGTTTAGAAGTCCACTGTGATATTAAGATTGTACGGCACCTTTTGCTTGGTGTGCTCTGTTGCTATTTTATGATATCTCGTTTCTGTGAACAGATTATGGCAAGAAATGCTCTAGTCAAAGTGAATGTGAATTCCTGCTCCAGGGAATCGGTGCACCGCATAGAGGGCGTTAGCCCTGGGCTGGAGTATACGTTTCCTAATGGTTTTTTCCCCAAAGTGGGTTTTTTCAAGGGTTTTTCGTATCCGGCGATGCACATTTTAGGTACTACTTGTACGCGGTGAACGGGAATAAACGAGTAACGGCCTACCATGGCACAAGTACTCCCGTAACAAGTGTCTGTTGTCGTTGTCGTATAGAATGACCTTATGGTCTAGAATAGAATGCATATTTTGAACCAGTGGTGAAACCTACGGCGATACGAGAAAGGCGAGAGAACTGCCTTGCCAAGAGGTGGTATATTAAAGTAAGATTCAAACCAGTAGTCATGAAGATGGAAACATATAGGGTTGCTATAAAGCAGTACTCCGAACCATGGTTTAATCGTCGGTAGCTAGAGAATAATTCGCTCCGATGCTCCCACTGTACACTCGATTGTCCCCAAGACAAAGAACCCATTGTTCACTGTTAGTGCCGAGTATGCAAATTTTGAGCCAGTTACTAGAGGTCCCGCCCAGCTTCGGATAGAAACTTTCTTGTGTAGGCAAGTTTGCTGCAGAGTACAGTTCAAAATCGAACGCATTAACATGTTCGCAAGAGCCCTGTTTGCTTTGTTCGTCCAAAGTCCTGCGGCCGACCCAAGCCAGAAATAGCGAGTACTGAGAACGGAGAACAGTAAAACATGACCTAACCTCATTGTGTATTCAATTCAACTCACTTCACTCAACAAGAAACCACACAGTTTCTTATCACTTCCACACAGACTACTTCTATCTGCCACTTTGACAACATAATCTTTTTCAAGTTAGTAAAAATATATTGTGAAGATGTAGGAACTCGTTAACTCTTTGGGTTGTATTCCTTCACCTCCCACACAATTTATCTTGTAAATTACAAATTATACTGTTATATCGTGGTAAATAAAGAAACTGATGAATATTCAACGTCTTTTTGGGCAGGTGTTACGTTTGAGGGCTGTACACAAAGCTTTCAGTTCTATTAATAATAATAATAATAATAATAATAATGTTTAATAATCCACATCATCGCTAAGAAAACTGAATAACAATGTGGTTACATATATAAAAAAGGCTAACTAATTTACAATATTCAAGCTAATGGGACTGGGTTACAAAGAATTTCTTAATTATAGGTCTGACAAATATCTTATATCTAAAAAAAATCTATGACGAAATTATGAATATAACTATATTAAAACAATTATTATAATTCTATCTATTAGACATTAAGATCGTACTTGGAAAAAAAACTACGACGTAGTCTTTCAGTCCTGCATTTAAATGCAGTGTAGTTGCTCGCATTCCGCGTTTGGTAATCGATCTTCCTCAAAGTTTTTGCGCAGAGTACACCCCGTCTTTCATCTAATCTTGGGCAGACAAGGGTACGTAGGGCTTCTTTGTGAGAATAATCCGGTAGGATGATTTTAAGTGCGCGCTTCTGTACTCGCTCTACCACGTCTGAGAGATAGCAGGGCAAAGCATGGTGCCACACGACACAGCAATACTCCAGTACAGACCGGATCAGTGCAACGTATATAGCAAAGAGGTCTTCTGCTGGAACTCCCCCTCGGCGTAATACTCGGAGAATATGAAGGCGTTTGGAGGTCTTGGAGACAATTGAACTAATGTGATCGCTCCATTTTAAATTATTTTGAATCACCAGTCCAAGTACTTTGTGAGAGCTGACGAGTTCAAGAACCTGGCCATCAATC